>JBCAUG010096408.1:0-21949 GCA_038406175.1 Haplosyllis leylae | reverse complement strand
TACGCCGCGGTCGGTATGCCTCTTGCGTTCACGCAGGAGGACTTTCTTTTTCACCACTGATTTTTCTTTTCAAACTATTTGTGTATCCAGTTAAATATATTTTGCATACAACATTGTACATTACCATAAGAAGAATTCCATATCACTTAAATATTTGAATATTGCTTGTTTCACACCTTTGTAGATTTAATGAACATAGTTGGAACACGGCAGAGCATTGACTGGTTGATGTCTAATTCCGTCTCTTCTACTAATGGTCTTGCGTGAGATCAAGTCCTTATAAATAATTCAAACTAATACCTGTTAATGATGCAAACACCACGCATTCTTATTGTACACATGTTATGAATTAATTCACTGAGATCTAGCATGCATGCTGTTGTTAATCGGACCACACCTTGCAGGGCTCTTACTGGACATCATTCAGTGCCGACTCTTCGTTAGTTATTTACGAGTATAACGAGTGAGTTTACGAGTTAGTTATTTACGAGTATAACGAGTGAGTTTACGAGTTAGTTATTTACGAGTATAACCGCAAGATACCACTTATCTATGATACATTCGTACACTGAGAACTAACATCGTCGAATATTCACACAGCATATTCTTCAAATCAATTGTTGAAGGCATAAGCACAGGTGAATACAAGTATACAATGCCGTGTGATATTAGTTGGATTACCGTACTATTACTGCCTGCAAAATAAACTCTAGATGAATCATCATTAGAATTGTTATCTACTTCAAGATCATAAATCAAGGAATTCCGATCTGAGTGTAGGAAATAAATCCGATAGCAAACCTGTCCCAATGGAAGCCAACTGTGTTACTGCGTGTTTAGTAATTCTCTTTCTCAATTTGGACCAATTACAAGGAACAATCAGAAAATATGTATTTACACCATTAGATAAAGGCCACTCAGTTATGGTCAACTTTTTTCAGCAAGACATAGCGGAGTCTTCTTTACACTGTTCATTCAAGCAAGTATTCACTGCAATTTTAGTTTCACAATTACTTACTATAATAGCTACATTAAATTTGTGTGGACAATGATTTTAAAATAAAATATTTCTTTATCAGATTCTACAAATGACAAAAACAGGAAGAAACTTTCAAGACTGTTTGACAACTTTTCGCTGTGGCAAAGACAGAAATAAAATTATTTGAATGGCTGATAGTGCATTGATTAATACCATACGCTAGGTAATTCTACAAGTTTTTTCCTTGGACATGCAGATGTGCGAGGGACCTTCAGTGTTTTGGGAATCAGTATAGAGAGCGGAAATGTACAATTATTCACACCAGCATCACACAAGGAGAGACATTCGTGTCCAGTGGAAGCGGTGCAATTTACATTCTGCAGGGTAAACAAGGTATATTAAAAGGTTTCAATTTGGGTGAAAAAACTTTGAGTCTCTGATAATGTGCAGGTGGCATTTAGAAAATTCTATGGAATTAGTACGCTTCCTTCCCAGAATAATAGAGTCATTTGTTTGAGGAACCATCACCGAGTAAGAGGGCTGGGTTGGTCCAGACCTCAGTCAATATGAGGCAACCCAGTCTGAGGGCTTTCCCGGTCTATATCAGGCAACCCAGTCTGAGGGCTTGCCCTCAGACTGGATCTCATTTAGACCAAGGTCTGGACCAACCCTGCCTGATGTACAAGGTGATTGTTCCTATTCTGACACAGCTTTTGCCAATTAGACTTTCTATGAGACTGGAGCAAGGAGCTTCTCTCCCCGGCTGATGTGACACTTTCTCCCATGAAGGCCTACGCATGCTCTCGGAGGGGAAAACTGGCAAGGTGCCAAGCAGTCTGAGTTGAACTCAACCCAGCCCATGTAGTCTTGGTGAGCCGACCCAGCCCATTGCCAATGTCCCTAGCAACAAAAAACATGACTGCCAGCAGGCAAAATGATCTTCACTTCAGTGTCTAAAAAGGTAAATTTCTAAAAAATGAAGAGTGTTATTGCTCAGATTTTTTTACTGAATATACCTTACATAATTGTCGACTCATTGCCAAAATATTAAGCCAGTACTCTTCTTAATTTTTGGGAATTTGCCTTTTTAGATACCAAAGTGAAGAGAGGGTTTCCATTCTTTTGAGCCAATCAGCAAGACTGGCATCAAAATCTTTTACGAACCTATTGTGAAATCAGTAAGGATAGACGTGTTTGGCACTTTTTGGCGCGCAACGAACATATCATATCACCGGAAACCATGGTCCACTAATACCATAACCCATAATTGATCTAAAATATTAAAAAGTTATAAAATTCTAAGATAACATCCATTATTTCACATGTTCACAGTAAAGAATGAATTCAGCAGCTCACCAAATAACTGGGCGGGTGGAGACCAGCCTGCTGTCTACTGGAGCTTCGACACAGATAATGACTTGGAGCTGATAAATGGAGCCAGCATTGCCCCTGGGCAGGTAAATGTTATTTCAAACAACCCATTTCACGGGTAGTATTCAGTATAGGATGCGGACCCTAGTGCCTGGCATTAGCTGTATGACCTGATGGTCCAATATGGACTATGGGTCAGCAAACAAGTGGAAGAAAGTGGAATATTGAGTCATTGGCCAAATACCCAGCTATCAATTATACTGCTCTCGGTTGAGAAAATATGTCAAAATTTTTTTATTACCAAATATTAACTGATAGATTTGTATTAAACTTTAAATAAATAGTGAAAAAGGTGCCATTTTTCCTATTGATATTCTATCATTGGTCATGAGGGAAGAAGAAATTGCCTGGCACCTTGGTCCGCATGCACATCTGAATACGGCCTGTGCATTTGATAAATGATTGAACACATTCAGCTCCACTAAGGACAATTCTAATTGAACTGACAGACTCAAAATCATATGTCCTCATCGTGTACAAGAATTATTCACATAATGAAAAACCCTCTGTATGACTTGGATTCAAGGCAAGACTACTACATTGCCTTGTCTTTTTATTTCAGAGGCTGATAAAGTTTGTTTTCTCTAAATAACAAGTTAATACACTACCCTACGATATTTTTTTCATTTTGTTTTCACTCTCTGAGTTTAAACCATTTTGTGAAGAATTTATGATGAACAGTTTAAATTTGTACCTGTAGAAAACTAAATATTGAAGAAATAATACAGAACATGTAGTCAATGCCTTAATTGTTAATCCGACTCGTTATCTATGACATCGTTCCAACAAAGCTCATTAGAGGGAAAAATAGTGTACCCTGGAGAATTGACCAGGTGTCGCTGCGTAGATTTACTATCGATATTCGTTACAATTGTCATTGTGTAAAATATTTGCAGATCCAGTGAACGATTTTTAATTATTCATGGAATCAATTAGCTGAAACAAATTAGAGCAATAAATGTAATGCTGTATCATGATTTATTACCAACTAATATCCTTAAATCAGGGGGGAGCAGCGTGCAGGATCGCAGGTGATACGTCCGGTGTTACGGTTAATTTAGAGCTGATCCGTAAATGTTAGACATACCAAATATCTGCAAGTGTGATCATCTCAGTGTACTGCATAGATAACTCTAATGCATTGGTGAGGTATCTGTACAGTGGCAGTTTATTGTCGTACTTCTAGTGGTAGTTACAGGTTCATCATAAAATCATAAAATCATGCCTGGTCGGGCTAATGAGTATCTTAAGTACTATGTATTGCAGTGCATGGCGCACCCTGATGGAGGGCGCTCAGTGGGTAGGTCACTCAACAATGACTGTGGTCCACTTCAGTCACTTGACGTGATCTGGATTATGGTTACTCGGTATTTATGTATGTTTTACCCAGGTCGTTAAGTACACTCCGATTCTGGCTATGACAGCAGGTAAACTGGAAAATCACAAAAATTAGAATTTCTCTTTCAGTATTTTCTCAACTGTTTTTAAAATATGCCTATACGCTAGACGTTTTGAGTCATCAGTTTGTCCACATGGAATTTTCTGATGGCACTTTGCTGATTCTTCTAAACTTTTAAAAAACCATTTTGTCAATGAACTTGATTTAACTTCATTCAAGTTTTCTGCAATCAAATGGTTTGAATTGTCAAAGTGCCATCAAAAAATTCCAGGTGGACAAACTGATGAATCAAAATGTCTAGCATATAGGCATATTTTAAAAACAGTTGTGTCACATTAACACTAGTTAATTTTACAATTTAACAGTCAGATAGAAATATAGTATTCTGAGCCAAGTACACTGGTGATACAATGAGTCAATATTGACTATATGCCGTAGCATTACATTCACCGTGTTTCCTTTCTACCTGTTGTTACATGTCTCTTTTCTTTTTGTATCTTGCAGAATTTTAATGACGATGCTTTGTTGATGAATAGAAGATGCTAGTTACTTACATACAGATGAAATGAACTTTTTCCTTATACAAATATTTGTAACACATAATCTTCTTGATTATAATTGTTAATAATAACTTTGAAAATTTCTAAATAAAGAACAATCAACACTGCAAATGGTTGTTTAACTTCAAGTCAATTTCTATGCCTTACTGTTACCACACATAGTGAACGTACGGTAAGACACAACATCCTTATGAACATATATCTATACGGTTCAGTCACTGCTTTTGCTGCGAGTTGTTGCAGAAGACTAATGTGTTCTTGCATGGTGTGCTTAAGAGGTTACTACACAGAATGGTAACATTGATACATAAATGTTGAAGTCATATAGTAGACATTAAATTATAGTTCAAACTTAGGTACTAGCAATGCGGTTACCACGCATAGTGCCATATTGATTACACAACATATCCGTGTGCTCTTAAAACAAAGCACAGTTCAGTTACCCCTTATTGTGATAATAACAGATAGTACATACAATATATGTGGTTGCCACCCATAATGTTAAAGAATGGCTACGATATTGGATCCGCGACGTGTTAAGGTAAAGTAATCATGTTCCGGTTACCACGCAAAATGATTACAAAGCTATATAACATTAATGAAAACATGAAACATGAGAGAGTAAGTAACGGTGTTGTTACAATGCAGAATGACTCTATTATTGGCATACTGAAACAGGTTATGCCTATAGCATTCCAGTTCTACATACATAGGTCGAGTCATCACAGTAACAAGTGAGATGTCAATTCATTTGGTTACCACACATAAATCACGTTTGGTAAATCACAAGCTTAACAATTATAGTTCTATGTTTTGGTACACTTGTGCCTTGTTCTCTGAGATGTGAATCTGAACTCTCTGCCACATTTACTACATGCATACAGTTTGATATCTGAGTGCGTACGACTGTGCTGTCTTACGTTTCTTATATCCACATGGCTGTAATTACACCAATCACATTTGATAGGCTTGCTATCATGTTCTTTAAGATGTTTCTTGAGGTCTTGTTCTCTTCCAAATGAAGATTGACACTGTACTCTATCACAGTAGAAATGGACTGCTGTGTTATGCTTGTTAGCATGGTTGTCCCTTTGTGATTTAAAGGGGAATGACATATCACAGTGGGCACACTGATATCCTTTTTCCTTATGCTCGTACATGTGCTTCTTTAATGAGAAAGGATTGTTGAATTGTTTCCCACACTCTGAACAATTGAGTGCATCATGTGTGCTCCAAAAATGCATGTTCATAGCCTTTACACCAGGGAATTTTTCACCACAGAGGTCACATCTAAACATGCGTTTTTTGATTTTGTGTTGAAGATCTTGGTCTTTATGATATTTCAGGCCAAATGTCCTGAATCTGAATGTGGCCTTTTTTGATGTTTGGTGAGGTTCCGGTTCCTTTGCATGGTCCTCTTGATGGGATGCCTCAGTGAAGTCTGGTGTGTCATATAACTTGGTTTCTTCTGATGAATTCCCAACATCAGGATCGGGTTTTCTGGTTTGGGGTCTTAATACATACATCTGTGAAATGCTATGCCTTGGTTCCTTATTGGCCCTGTTACTTTGAATTAGTTTTTGGGCTGCAATTCTTGCTGAGGAAGGTTTTCTCATTGGCCTCGGCTTAGAGGGTTTAGCAGCTACTGCTGCTACTATCTAAGTTCCCTCCTAATACGTCATCAATTCTAGTAAGTGACACACTTACCGTTTTTGTTATAGTATCGGTGCTTTGGCTTTGTTCTCTTGAGTCACTGCTACCATGGGTAGTGTGTTTTACAAACTCCGGCGTTGTATCTATCCTGGTTAAGGAGATACTTAATGTTCTGGATTTTACATCCTTATAGCTCAGTGTACTGCTCTCAAGATCGATGAGTTTGTTTCCTCGTTCTTTACTAGCACTGACACTAGCTATATCAGCAGTAGATGAAAGAGAATTTCCTGTATCATTCAATGGCGGATCTTCCTTAGAAGACACTGCTAGACTGCTGGGGGAGTTTATGTCAGGCACAGGTTCTTTCCTTACTGGACTGCTTTGCGCCAAGGGGAGTTCACTGGGTAATTCTCCTTGTTCAGTTGAGTGTTGAAGGACTGCAGTATCAGTACTTCCTGAAGCATGTTCTAGTACCATGCATAATGTCACATTCAGTTCTTCCGAAGTTGTCTCATGTAGTGCGCCGCTGTTACTGTCCTCTTGCTCAGGGGTCATTACCACATGTAGTGTCAGTTTAGGAGTTACCTCTGTTTCCATGCATAGTGTATTGACACCTATGCTTGATGGTAGAGGTTCCGATACCTCTTGCTCAAGGGTTGTTACCATGCGTAGTGACGGTTTAGGAATTGCCTCTGTTTCCACATGTAGTGTATCGACTCCTATGCTTGATGATAGAGGTTCAGATACCTTGCATTGTGGTACTTCTAATGATCCTGTGGTTTCCACGCGTAGTGTTCCCAGATCACTCAGGTAACTGATAGTGTCTTCATCACTCTGGTAGCCAGTTGATGTTGGCTCAGTTTTAATGAAGCTCTCTGAGCCCAGCATTTGTGCTGTTGATGGTGTAACTGGCATGCCATATTCATAAGCATATGTGGTGTCTTGTAAAGTATCCTCTGTTATCAGTGATGCTTTATGTGATTGATTTGCTGGTTCTTGTTGAAAAGATGCCGTATCTGCATCGAGGATGCTACGGACATCTTCTATTCTGATGTTATCAACAGTGTTTGATGTAACAAACTTGGATAGTTCACAACTGGATTGATGCTTGTCCAAAATATTGGTTGTTGTCACATCAATTAATTCCTGCTTAAGTTCCTTAGTTATGGTCTCTGGGTGGAGTAAGAGTTCTCCAATAACTCTGTTAGTAGGGTGTATCCTTACTACTTGGTCATCTGGTTCCATTTTTATGTTTGCAACAAATGCATTATCAAATAATGACACTGATAGAGTAGCCTCAGGTTTTGGCTGTTCTGGGATTTCTATTTCTATATCCTGTATGGCTGTCTCAAAGTTGTTATCCCATGTAATGTACATGTACATTTTTTCATTATCTATGGTGTGGTGGATCGGCCTTTGATGTTGAATACTTTCTAAGTCAATTGCAGGTGGCTGAATGGCACTGAAGGGTCTTCTACAGAGAATCCCAAACATACCGTTTCCAATATATAGCAACATTGTTTCACACATCTCAGAGAGTACACCGACTGTCATCGATTCAGTTCTATTTACAGTTGTCCATATTCTCATACCTGTATGAACTAAAATGTGTCGTCTGTAGATTACACTGAGAGCTTGGAGCACCAGTTCATCCGGTAGTGTCCTGGGTTTTTCCAATTTCTTTAACCATGTATCAAACTTGATGCCTCACATTCCAAGACAGACAGTCCCCGCTCTCCCGTACCATGATTTATTTGAGTTGATCTCTTGGATAACAAGTTTCTTGACTTCATCTGGGGTGTTGTTGGAAATCTCTCTGAGTATGGAATATAGATTTTTCCTATTATAACGTTTCCACTTAGTTACACAGTGGCGTGTGTCCAGCCAGTACAAGGACAATAATGGGCTGTTATCAAACAACTTAATATCCATTACCCAACTGTCAGGCAGATAACATACCGTTGGTTTGTATTCAACCTCATTTATTAATGAGTATAGTTCTTCAGCAATTGATTGAGTATGCTGGATAGATGTAGATGGTTTTATATGTGAAGCTGCCATTTTGATAGTAATTCCGGCAGTGCGATGATCGTCCTTGAATTGGTCAAGGGTATGCGCATTATGACACATAGTGATGCTTTTCGGATTTATGCTTACTAATGCAGCCTTCATGTCATCACATGTGTTACCACACATAGTGCTGCACTTTGTTCTGTCTGTCATTCGCTATGATATCAGTGCAGTCTCGATACCACGCATAGTGGTTTTCGTATCTCTGGGGTTGAAGTAGATAACGGTACCAATGATATGATAGAAGATATGATGTGATGAAAGTTATTGAAGTAAGAATTTTTTGCACTCTTTTACAAATAGTGGGAACTGCTCAGTTTTCCTGATCTTGTCAGGTAGTGATTGGTAATCAGTTATACAATGAACTAAATAGCTGTCTTTGTACCATTTTATCTTGGGTAATACATGGTTGAGTTCGTTTCTACATCTGGTGTTGTATTGATGCTGTTTTTTCAGACTTGATTTGCTTGAGTCAGTTTGACAAGCATCCAAAATGGGCACAGGAAGTTGTAGATGTTGTACTTTATAGCCTAGTTTCATGTTATTCAATTTTATTAGTTCTTTTATTCTTAGGGTTTTTAGGCTTTTGTAATCATTTGAATTGGGTGGACGATTAAGTATCTGGCTGATACTTTTATTTTGGAGCTTTTGAAGCTTTTTTATTTGCGTCTCGTTCATCATGTTACCCCACGTAGTGATACCATATGTTAAATGGCTGTAGATGTGCACAAAGTATATACATCTTTTTGTGTTTCTTGATAGATAACTTTTACTCAGTTTATCAGATTGGTGTTTCTAATCACCTTTAGGCATAGTTTGTCAAAGTGACCTTGCCAATTTAGTTTGGAGTCTAACCATATGCCTAGAAATTTGGTTTCCTTAACAAGTGGAAGTTGTGTGTTGTTAATGTTGATTCTGAATTCAAAATTCTTACTCGCAAATGACATACATATGGTTTTGTCAATGTTGAGACTTAGTTTATTTGCAATAAACCAGTCCTGGATTGATTTTAGGTCCTCTTGTACAGACCACTCTAAATATCTGGCATTTTTGTGACTGAGATACAAGGTTGTGTCATCAGCAAACAAGAGACATTTGCAGTATTCTAGATTTTTGTGTAGGTCATTGGTGAAGACCAAAAAAAGCAGGGGCCCTAGGCGGCTTCCCTGTGGAGTGCCGTATTCTATGGGGTAGGTGGAAGAGTATACTGTCCCATCAATTGTATTAACTTTTGCCTGCAACGTTCTATTCGAAAGATAGCTGCTAAACCATTTGTTTGCAACTCCTCTAATACCATATTGATCTAGCTTTTTCAACAGGAGGTCATGTTCTAGCATGTCGAATGCCTTCGACAAATTGAGAAACACTGCCAATGTGATCTTGTCATGTTCATTATTTTTGATAACTTCACTGAGAAGTTCACTGATGGCTAATTCACAAGAGTGTTTGTTTCTGAAGCCATATTGACTTCTGTAGATACACGAGTTTTTTTCTAAGAAACTGTATGTTCTACTATACATGATCTTTTCTAGTAGTTATGACATTGTCTGGAGTAGTGATATTGGCCTGTAGTTGCTTGTTATGTCCTTACTTTTGCCTTTGTGTAAGGGAACTACATTTGCCTGTTTCATCAGCTCTGGGAATATTCCTGATTCCAGAGACTGATTGAATATTTTTACTAGAGGCTTTGTGAGAGACGTACTTAGTTTTTTGAGTAGTACATTACTTATAGAATCCCAGCTGCTACTTGATTTATTAGGAAGCTGGTCAATAAGTCTTTTTATCTCAGAATCATTGGTTGGGAATAGGTAGATGCTATTTTTATTCTGTTCTATTTTGTTTAAGTAATGATTTGGTGCGTGTATTGGATCAGGTATCTTGTTGGCAAAGTTTTTTCCAACTGATGAGAAATATTTGCCAAAGTGGTCAGCTATTTGTCTGCTGTTGTAGATCTGAAGGTTGTCTATTTTGAGACTATCTACCAAATCTGATTTATTTTTAGTCTTTTTGATAATTCCATTAATCATTCCACAGAGTTTCTTAGTGTCTGATTTCAGTGATATACATTTTTCATGGAAATATTCCATTTTTGCTTTTCTTTTTATGCATTGCAATGTGGCTCTATAGGTTTTATAATTTTCCACATTTTGTGTGGTAACATTGTTGTTACCTATTTTCAGTGTAGTTTTATATAATTCTTTTTGTTTTCTCAGAGATTTGTCTATGCCTTTTGTTACCCATGGTTCTCAGTGCCTGGGTTTTCTGACAACAATTCTTTTCTCAGGAGCATGTCTGTCCAGTGAGGTAGTAATCTCTTGCATCAGAGACTTAAAGTTTTGGTCACAGTTTTCTTTGCTTAATATGTTTTTCCAGTCTAACTTCATAATATCCTCATTTATTTTGCTTATATTTTGATTTGTTAGTTTCCTTTTTGTGATCACTGTGTTGTCTAAACAAGTGGGTAGTATATTATCGAATATACTTATACAAGGTAGGTGGTCGCTCAGGTCATTTATCAAAATAGAGCTGATTTGGGACCTGTATAGTTCATTTGAACAAAATATGTTGTCTATTAGCGTAGCCGTGGTATGTGTAATTCTGGTGGGATTTGTGATGCATGGCATCATACCCAGGTTGACATTTGACTCATAGAACTCTTGAGTATTTCTGTGACTACTACTTTTAAGTAGGTCCAGGTTATGATCTAATCCTATTGCCAGCTTTTTCTTTTCTTTGAGTATTGTCTGGCATAGTTCTTTGTATTTACTAATAAAGTCATGTTGGTCATTGTTGGGCACTCTGTAGCCGCTTATTATGACTATGTTATCTAGGTTGCTCTTTAATTCAATAGCTAAATATTCGAAATTCAGATTTTCCATTTCTAAATCATGCCTTCTTTTGTATTTGAGGTCTTGTTTGATGAGTATTGCAACTCCTCCCCCCCTTTTTTCCCTGTCTTTCCTTACTTTCAATATTGTATCCAGGGAATGATAAGAGTTTTTTGGTTTCTTTTCTGACCCAAGTTTCACACAGAAGTACAACATCTACTTTATTTGTACATTCCTGTGTTAGTAGACAGGACAGGTCATCCTGCTTGCTTATGACTCCTCTTATATTTAGATGGAGTAGTACGAGATCTTTGTCATTTTTTTCTAGGTTTGATATGTCATCATCAGTAAGGTAATTACATGTGTCATTTAGTAGTAAGTCTTTGTCCAATTCAGTAATGGGTTTGTCATGTGGGACTGTATTGCCTCATGTAGTGATCTTAGGAGTTAGGCACATTTCTCACTTTTCGTTGAACTTTTTGTATAAAAAAGATGATGAACATAGGAAAAATATAGATAAGCACAATAGAATGATATGATGATAAATGTGATGTTGAGGGATAGATGATGGTGATGAGGATCTGAGGATCTTTACACAAGTAATAACACTTGAGCAATAGGCAGACAGGTTTGACTGCAATAATTGTTATACAAACAGTGGGTCATAATGTTACTTGATAATATATTTACACAATGTCAGGTCGATTCATTTCCTGATGAATAAGGTGTTACTGAATAATACATATGATGTTTTTGTAGAATTCTGTCTTTCCATCACACGTAATGGGGTTGACTGTTACCACACATAATGTTGATTTATGTTATCTCGTGTAGTGTTCTATATGATACAAAATAGTTAATACAAGTTTTTACTCACTGCTAAGAATGTTACCATGCAGAGTGTACTATTGATTTTCCTGGGCCTCTCCTGATGTGGTAGCTGATTCTCTATCAGGGTGGTTGGTTGGTTTGCATCTTTCTATTGAGGTGTCTATTTCCATATTAACCGGAGTGTCCTTAGGGTTGGAAGTTAGCTCCTGGCGAAGTTCTTCCCGGCATTTCATCAGCATCTCTCCTTGTATTCCTGTTCCTGTCCAATGTCTGTTGTCCAGGCATTTGTCGTCCTTTAATGGAATGCCTGTTCCCCATACAGCATCGTAGGAGGCTTCACAGATTACTTTTGTCTCGGTACTCAAAAGTAGATCTCTGAGATGTGGATTGCTGGAGAACTTAGCCTTAATTCCTGGGTAGCAGGCTTTTACAGCATGCTTCTTCCAAGTTTCATCGTTACCACTCGTAATGTTTTTTCCTAGAAGTTTACATTCGAGTGCACTGTCACTCATCATTATTTGTTCTGCTTTGTCGGTGTCTTTGAAGAATAGAGCTTTTGCTTCTTGAATGTATTGTTCACTTGATGAATATTCTTTTCCATTGGCCTTGAATGTTGTACCATGAAAATTTGAGAAGGGATTGAGTTCTCCAAAAAAGGCAATTGTATCCTTGTCACTAGTGCTGGATGCATGGAATCTGCTCAATTCGTTTGGTAGTTTATGTAGGTCGTTTACTGTATATTTAATTCCCTGTATAACAAGATGGTCATCCTCTAGTTTGCATTTTCCAACGTAGGTATCTATAGATTTCACTAATTTAAGTATTGGCCTTAAAAGCTTCCTCCTATGTTCAACTTCAGTGGTATACTCTCTGTCTGCATACACTCCTCTTGGTAACCAACTTTTACTGTCGAAGATGGTTTCAGCGTGCACTTTCCTTTCAAAACAGATGGATATAGGTGGATTCCTGACTTGTTTGTATTTTCTGAGTCTAGTAACACTTCTTATTGGGATACTTCTAGCTATGTTAATTCTCTCTCAGTCATCCTCCTTATCCACGGTATATGAAATGGCATTGTATACTTTTTCTTTTCTACTCTCACTAGATTCCCATGGATCTTCTCTTGTCCCATGAAGGATAATGTTGCTCTCCAACATCTTAGATTCTAACTTTTCAATTCTTTTTTTGAGTTTATTGTTTTCCTTTTCAATTTTGAGGTACTTTCTATATAATTCACTCTGTTTATTTTTTAGTTCTTCTATTTCCTTACCCTGTTTGTCCTGAATCTCCTTTGTATCCAGCAACTTGTTAAGTTTCGATTCTAGTGGCTCTATTAGTTCACTCATCGCAGCTTTCATACAATCAATGGTCTCTCTTGGTAGGCTTGATGCTGCACAATTTTCGATCTTTTTCGAGGGGATAGCCATGTCTAGTTTGTTTACCTCATCAGCTGTTTCCTTGTCTTCCTCCATGATTAGCCTTTTTTGCACTGGTTTATACATGCTTGGGGGTGTTCACTTTTTTGCACTTGAAGTGGTTTCACCTGTTGTGTCCTCTGTGCACTTTGGTGTGAAGTATTTGTCCAAGTGCTTCTGTTTCCTTTTTTTGCCTGACGTTGACATTACATTTCAGTCTTTATTTGAAGTAGTAATATATTACTATTCAGTGTTCTTTCTCTTCTTTATGTTTTTTTAGTTACCATGCATAGTGGTTGTTCTTTTCTTTTCTAAATCCACTTTTTAAATTCCTCTAATGTTCATGTATTATCATTCAGGATGTTAGAAATACTAATATATCTCACCGTTTGTCTTGGATTAGTCCTATTTTCTCCTGTATTTTTATTCCTAGTGGGTTTATGTATCCTTTTTAACACATACTGCAGTCGTTCCCTGTCCTGGTGATCAGTTATTTCATTTTATATTTTACATACGAAAAACATGTCCGTCCGCCATTCGTTCAATATAGTGCAAAAAAAGAGAAATTCTAATTTTTGTGTTTTTCCTAAACTTCATTCAAGTTCATCAGTTCACATGCAATCCGCCGTGCTGATCCCCCCTGTAAATAGAATTTAGTAGAATTAGAATGAATTTATCTTTTTATTGATTAATGACATTCGGGTTTTTTATGATAGGCATTTCTGTCAGATTATCTGACAGATCTCCACACAGGGAAGAGCAAAACAAATTTTGTCAAAATTGCCTCCAGTCAGGATTGAACCCAAGACCTATGGATCATCACTCTAATGCTCTACTAACTGTGCTAGCCTGGTATGTGTTGGCCAGAAGATGTCTGAAGTGAGCTTTGCACACAACTTCACATTTTGGACTTTGTTCATTTCTAGAATCAATAGAGCATGACTTTATAAAGGCCATGAAGATTCAGGCTGGCAACTGAATGTTGACTTAACTCAGTGGTAGAGCATTGGTCTCGGGATCTGGAGGTCCTGGTTTAAAACCCCACTAAGAGCAATTTTTGACAATTTTTTTTCTCTTCCCTGCGCGAAGATCTTTCAGATAATCTGACAGAAACGCCTATCGTGAAAAACTCAAATTTTTGGTCCATTTCAAATGTCAAAATGCAATTTTTATTGAGATTTTTTCCGCAATTGAGTTTCTTTATTTGATTTGTTTTGTCAAATTTTGGTAGATCTATGCTAAAACTTGTATGCTTAAATGTTTGGCTAATATGCTTGACTAACATTGGTAGAACGTATTTTAATCGAGTTTTTCACAGTGAGATCAAATTTCACATTTTAAGCCAGAATGATATCAGACATGCTTTAAATGATTTTTCAAATGTGTAATGGTGCATCAAACAAACTTAAGTTTAAGGTCTGCCAAGTAGCACAGGCCTCTGTGGCCCATTTGGATAAGCATTCAACCTTAGATCAAATGATGGTCAATGTTGTGAGTTCAAATCCCACTGGATGCAACATTTTAAGATTTTTTGAACTTCTTCATGCAAATTCAGGCTAAAAATGTAAATGTGATCTTATCATGAAAAACTCGATTCCATATTTTTGTTGTCAGAAATTGGCGCTGCATCCATTCCTGACGACAAAATGAAATAGTCTGCATGATTACCAATGGTATTCGCATTTCGCTACAAAAACATTATATGTCGTCGTCAAAAAAGCCGAATGAAATTGAACTAAACAAAGCAAATAGGAATGACGTTGCGTCATTCTCTTGAACGTTACAATGCTTATTCTGTGTTCACAAAGTCCCACTAATAACTGCAGCGTAAAGTACTAATCGTAAAAGTGCCTAGGCGTAATATTCCCCAAAATTCCCCATGATAAGTAGGCCTATTTAAGCTGCAGTCATTAGTGGGAATTTGTTTCAAAGAATGCTGACGTGACGTCATTTTACGTGCTGCATTACAACGTTGCCAACGGCACAACGTCATAGTAGAGATTTCGCTGTCTTTCGAAGTTGATTTTTGAAGTCAGACATGCTGGTGTCCGTTGTTCCACACCTTTGACAACTTTTAAAGATATTTTCAGAGACAACCATTGGAAAACGTATGTCCGAATCCCAAAATTTATAAACTTTCCAAGATGTGCATTTGGTAGATCATTTCATGATTTTTAGACTGTAAAATTATTCTAAAATAATTAACTATTTATGTCTTTTCGGTTTTAAAATTTATGCTGCAGTTTGTATTGTGAGGGACAGAACAGATAAAGATTCACAAAAATGAAATATAATTGGTGACTAAGCGGTTGGATTTGGATTACGCACGAATGTTTTAGATTTTTGTGGATTTTTTCTGTCACTTTTTGTTACTCACGAATGCTACATATCTATGTTATGCACAAATGTTGAAACAAACATGTTAAAGTTAAAGATTGACCCCAACTTAGTGGGTCGGTTTTTGTTGGAAGTCTCTGTGTTGACTCTTATGAGTTAGTCACCAAAAGTCCCCTCCACCCAAAATGCAATTTTGGGGTTTTATTTTCAACTGGGTAACAGAATGGCAAGGAGATAAAATTCATAAAATGGTCAAAATGTTCTCCTGCGTCTATTGCTTTGTTTGCATGAATTACCTCTCTTTTGGACGATAAATCCAGGTGAATTTCTTGGATTGAAGTACTTGGCATCTGGTGTTCTGCTGTCGGACGAGTGTTCTGCCCGTATTCCACGGCATGGGCCAAGAATGTTAGCCATGGCTATAAATAGTGACCAAGGACAAAAAGATTAATTATGTAACTAAAATTTGCAGAACTTGCAAATCAAACCTGGGATTTTTTTACAGATATTTTATGTGAAGTATTCTTTACATAGTGAAGAACTTTTATCAATTCTGTGAGATAGGGCAGGTCTGACAAATCCAGAAGTGAACTTCAACTCTCATTTATTGAAGTACACACATTGTAAAACACAAGTAATTTTTAAATTCGATCATGATATCTTTCCAAATACGTCCCACTCATTTCCCATATGATCCGACATCATTGCTTTTTTGCAAAAACCAGATTAACGCGCGGACTATAGTGTTTAAAGTTGAAGTATGACCATCCTAAACTTGGAAAACAGCCATCGCCATTGAATTCAACTGGAGTTTCAGTGACTTGCGATTGTTCATTAATTGTCTTATTTATGTTGCAAAAATTCCACAAATGGGTTTACTCAATTATGTTATCAAAACGAGTGTTAACAAGAATGCCTTTCAGTCGAAGGCGTACCATCCGCGTAGCACATAGATCACTAAAAGATTTACAATAGACAGAAAATGAATCTCCTTTCATTTGACCTTGATGTTCTGTGACCTTTAACCTTGACCTTTAAATTACCTTGACTTTTTAAGAAAGTGCTACTGAAATACAAACATATAGAAGTAAAGGTTAAGTAAAACATGTAATTTTTAAATTTGACCTTGACCTTGACCCAATGACTTGATACTCAATCTTGACCTAGATATGGTCAAGATATATGTTTATACCAAAAATAAAAATTTCTAGCTATAGCAGTTCAAAAGTTATAGCCTGAACAGACAGACACACAGTCAGATTCGATTAAAATTATTACCATTCCATACGCGGATGGTAATAAAATGTATCCACACATAGTGAAGAATTATCTCCGCTTGGATCCTCCGCAACCTGACGTCATATCCAAGAGTTCAAGAGAAATGTGACAAAACGTCATTGTTCGCCGGTGTGATTGATCCACTGAATTTTGCATCCTCAGAGAATTTCTTCTAGATTGATATCTTCCATCGTCCTGACGAACCTGGTTTCATCAGCATTACTAGCAATCATCGCCAAATATGGTCGGACAGTTAGCCAATCAACTTTGTTGTACCAAGCATGCTTGCGGTGTTAATTAACAAAATAACATTGTGAATTAGTAACCGTAAAAATGATTAGACAGGCAAAAGTGCGATCATTTCTAGTAATGACTAATTTCTTCAGCCTCTGTCTTCTGTATTGTCTGTACTACAATCGTCCTGATCCTTCTTACAATAAATTTGCTGTCCCTCAAGCTTAAATATTCTCGGTATCATTGAATGCCAATATATAGATAATGCTTCTTTATGAAGCGAGTATTCCAGCTACATATGATTTCATGCCCATCAGTTGCAAACAGTCGAAATACAATTGTTATGACATTTACAATATTTACAAATTACACCTAAAATATGCGCTCGTTCCCTGGTCATTAGTTTTCCGTTCCATTTGAATATACTCGTGATATCTGACACCAAACAAGCACAGATCATTTGGTTTTGATAACAAATAATATAGAACAGCAGATACCTCAAAACTTGCACCTTTCAACTGTCCTGATGAAGTCATCAGTTTGTGCGCGCATTTTGCAAAAGGGGTGTCCGAATGTGTTAGCTTATAAGTTCTAAACAAACATTTGAACAAGAATGTTTGAACAGTGAATCCGTCGACGATATTACATTTGAAATGTTTAGATCGCGCCTTGCTTACCATTTGTTGTGCGAAATGCAGTTGAATCTCCCAGTAATGATATTTTGATGTTTCTCACGCCTGCAATGCGTTCATTCCACAATGATGAAATACTGGCTCTGCGGTTGTGTCTTTCAGAAGGAAATATATTACCACTCCTCTCTATGGCAAATTCTGGAACATTTATTCCATTAGAAAATATGTACAGGAGTCCAGATAGAAGTACTATTGTTGCTGGTAGTAAAACAACGACACCGTTCATTGTTTCCATTGTGTTTGTCTGAACACTTCGGATAAACAAATTCACAATTAATTCTCGCTATGCGAAGCAATGAAGAGACAACATTTTGATATTGATTATTCTGGTTCACCTGCTCTTAGCACTTTCTTTATTTGTACGTTGTTATGGAAATGGTTACTGCGCATAGGTTCAAAATTATAACACCAGACGGGGAAATCGACAGAATCATATTAATTTCATTTGAAATTCATTGATGTTGCCAGTGTACAAATTACCAGAGAAAAACGTCCAAGGATGAGAGACAAAGTCAGGTGCAGAATTGACTTTGATTGCAATTGGAGTCAAAACTTTTCAGAATCATTTGATAATTCAAGTATGACAAAAAATACTATGGGAAAACATCAAAGGGTCATCAACAGAGTCATATGCAGCTTATTTTTATAAAAAAATTGCCAGAATATTTTGTGTATCTGATACAGAAGAGGAAATCAGTCCTTTCACTCCATGATATTTTTGGAGTCATGTTTTGCATCCAAAATACACTAGGTACACCAGATCATCTAATCATATTGTCAATTAAAAACATAAAGAAACATAAGTTATGATAATCACATGTAAAGTACCAAAGAGTAGGAGCAGATATTGTCCCTTACATAGAATATTGACTCTGTAGTTTGCAGAGGAGCAATTTAGCTGACCCTCAACTCGTTTACTTGTTTCAGTTTATTATTGCTATGATCATCTCAAAAACAATTTCAAGCATTTTTCTGATGTATGTGCACCATTTTAACCTTCCATCTCATTTACAGATAATATAAACTGAAACAAGTAAATGAGTCAATGGTCAACTAAATTTTTCCCCTCCAAACACAGCATCAACTTTCATAGAACACCACTCTAAAACCATTTTGCCACTTTTCTAAGAGGTAAACTATCCTGGAAGAAGTGTAAATCAATTTTCTATGCAGAATGGTACTCCACTGGTGTTAGTTCCACAGTTCGCAGTGGAGCTATTCAACCAACCCTCGATTCATTTACTTGTTTCAGCTTAGTTGTGTTATAGACATCTCAAGATCAATTTCAAGCATTTGTTAATGGTATTTACACCCCATGAGGATGTTCAGAACCTTCTGTAACTACTGACAGACAATGTAAACAAAAACAAGTAAATGAATCGAGGGTCAGTTAAAATTGCTCCTCTCCAAACCACAGAGCCATCTTTTATTAAGTAATACTCTAAATACATTTTGCCACTTTTCTAAGAGATAAACTATCTTGAAAAGGGTGATAAATCTATCTTAATGCAGAATGGTACTCCACTGAAGTTAACTCCACAGTTCGCAGTGGAGCAATTTAGCCGACCCTCGACTCATTTACTTGTTTTAGCTTAGTTGTGCTGTGGGCATCTCAAGATCAATTTCAAGCATTTGTTGGTGGTATTTGCACCTTATGAGAATGTTTAGAACCTTCCATAACTGTTGACAGGCAATGTAAACAGAAATGAGTAAATGAGTCAACGATTGGCTAAATTGCTCCTCTCCAAACCACAGAGCCATCTTTTATTAAGTAATACTCTAAATACATTTAGCCACTTTTCAAAGAGATAAGCTATCTTGGAAAGGGTTATAAATCTATTTTAATGCAGAATGCTACTCCACTGAAGTTAACTCTGCAGTTTGTGGTGGAGCAATTTAGCAGACCCTCAACTCATTTACTCATTTCAGCTTAGTTATGCTATGGGCATCTCAAGATAAATTTCAAACATTTGTTGGTGGTATTTGCACCCCATGAGGATGTGTAAAACCTTCCATAACTGTTGACAAACGATGTAAACAGAAATGAGTAAATGAGTCAACAATTGGCTAAATTGCTCCTCTCCAAACTGTGGAGTCAACTTTGATTTCCAAACTGTGGAGTCAACTTTGATTGAACACCACTTTATATATAACCATTTTGTCACTTTTCTAAGAGTTAAACTATCCTGGAAAGGGTGATAAATCAATTTTTGATGCAGAATGATACTCCACTGAAGTTAACTTTGCAGTTCACAGTGGAGCAATTCAACTGGCCCTCAACTCATTTACTCATTTCAGCTTAGTTGTGCTATGGACATCTCAAGATCAATTTTAAGCATTTTTTGGTGGTATTTGCACCCCATGAGGATGTTTAGAACCTTCCATAACTGTTGACAAACAATGTAAACAGAAAAAAGTAAATGAGTTGAGGGTCGGCTAAAGTGCTCCTCTCCAAACTGCAGAGCCATCTTTTATTAAATAATACTCTGATTACATTTTGCCACTTTTCTAAGTAATAAACTATCCTTGAAGGGGTGATAAATTAATTTTAATGCAGAATGGTACTCCAATGAAGTTAATTCCACAGTTCGCAATGGAGCAATTTAGCTGACCCTTGAACTTGTTTCAGCTTAACTGTGCTATGGGTATCTCAAGATCAATTTCAAGCATTTGTTGGTGGTATTTGTATCATATGAGGATGTTTAGAACCTTCCATGACTGTTGACAGGCAATGTAAACAGAAAAAAGTAAATGAGTCAAGGCTTGGCTAAACTGCTCCACTGCAAAACTGTAGTGCTAACTTCAGTGGAGTACCATTCTGTATTAAAATTGATTTTTCATACCTTCCAGAATAGATTACCTCTTAGAAAAATGACAAATGGGTCATAGAGTAGTATTCAATCAAACTTGACTCCACAGTTTGGAGAGGAGCAAATTAGCTGACCCACGACTTATTTACAGGTTTCTGTTTACATTGTCTGTCAACAGTTGTGGAAGGTTCTAAAAACCTCATAAGGTACAAATACCACCAACAAATGCTTCAAATTGATCTTGAGATGCCCATAGCACAACTAAGCTGAAATGAGTAAATGAGTTGAGGGTCAGCTAAATTGCTCCACTGTGAACTATGGAGTTAACTTCAGTGGAGTACCATTCTGCATTAAAATAGATTTATCACCCTTTTCAAGATAGTTTATCTCTCAGAAAAGTGGCAAAATGTATTTAGAGTATAACTTAATAAAAGATGGCTCTGTGGTTTGGAGAGGAGCAATATAGCCAATCCTCAATTCATTTACTCATTTTTGTTTACATTGTCTATCAACAGTTACAGATGGTTCTGAACATCCTCATGGGGTGCAAATACCATAACAAATGCTTGAAATTGATCTTGAGATGTCTATAGCATAACCAAGCTGAAACAAGTAAATGAGTAAAGGGTTGGCTGAATTGCTCCACCATGAACAGTGGAGCTAACATCAGTGGAGTACCATTCTGCATAGAAAATTGATTTATCCCCCTTCAAGGGTAGTTTACCTCTTCGAAAAGTGGCAAAATGGATATAGAGTGGTATTCTTGGAAAGTTGATGCTGTGTTTGGAGAGGAAAAATTTAGCTGACAATTTACTCATTTACTTGTTTCTGTTTATATTATCTGTAAGTGAGATGGAAGGTTAAAATGGTGCGGATACATCAGAAAAATGCTTGGAATTGTTTTTTTAGATGACCATAGCAATAATAAATTGAAACAAGTAAATGAGTTGAGTTACAGCTAAATTGCTCCTCTGCAAACTACAGAGTCAATATTCTGTGTAAGCGACAATATCTGCTCCTACTCTTTGGTACTTTACATGTGATTATCATAACTTATCTTTATTTATTTATGTTTTCAATTGACAATATGATTAGATGATCTGGTGTACACAGTGTATTTTGGATGCAAAACATGACTCCAAAAATATCATGGACTGAAAGGACTCTTCTGTATCCAATACACAAAATATTCTGGCAATTTTTTATAAAAATAAGCTGCATACGACTCTGTTGATGACCATTTGATGTTTTTCCATAATATTTCTTATTATATTTGAATTACCAAATACCAAATGATTTTGAAAAGTATTGCAAATTGCAATCAAAGTCAATTCTGCACCTGACTTTGTCTCTCTTCTTTGTTCATTAGTTGGTTTATGATACTGTAGATGGCATTATGGAAACAGCCCTTTTTTAATCTAAATTATAATTC
>JBCAUG010096297.1:0-13734 GCA_038406175.1 Haplosyllis leylae | reverse complement strand
GTTTTGGACTTCTGGTGACGTCTGCCCTGGGTTTCAAAGCCAGGGTGGATTCCCTCACTTGCGTGCTTCCTTGCCTCCACACAACAGATTCTTCAGATTCACCTCTGGTGTGACACCTGCCTTTTCCACCAATATGGGTGTACACTGTATAAGCATGTATACTGCATGGCTGGCCCGGCTCCTCTCACATTGAACCACCAACGCAGTGGTGAGCTGCTCAGCGGCACGTGACTAAGTCAGACGCGTTACCGACTGAGCTATCCCGCCGGCCTAGTTTCGTAGGAGTTTGTAAGAAAACTGTTAAACTACGTGAGATTAGGCACCCTGTTAAGAAAACCTTGGATCCACCCCTTCATGAACATCACATTTCTTGTTGTTTTTAAAATAATATCCCAGACAAACTGAACTAAATGAGCTTCAAGGTTTATTCAGCGTTAGTTCACCGTATGATTGCCCGGGTTTACCGAAGTAGTTGAGCTTAAGGTCACTACACACACAGTACGATGCTAAGGGGGTGTCCTGCTTAAACACCTGCTTCTCCGCCAGCTTATCTAAGCACGACGATAGGTCACGGTAATTATCTAACCGCTCTATGTCATGCACGGTGTAGGAACCTCCGGCTAGCTTAACATACGCTCGGAAGTTCCCCGGATACGGAACCATCTTGAGGATGATGGACAGGGCGTCTCCTGTGGTGGTGATTTTGGAGATGTTGACGTGGAATTGAGTGTATTTGATGCATAAGTCGCCCGCTGGTTCGAGTTTCTGGTTGAGGCTGTTCATGATTGATGTAGCACCTTGGATGATTCTTGGATCATCGCTAGGTAAGGGTGTGAAGGACTCACACAGACAGTAATGGGCGGGAATACCAGCCTCCCGGCATCCTCTCCATTCCGGAAGTGGCTGGAACAGTGAAACACCCGGATGTGCTTCATCCACCATGGCGACCCCTGGTGGATGTTTGTACTCCTGGTTCATAATGGCTTTCAGGGTCCTGTAGGTGTCAAAATGGCTAATTAATCGTTCTCTTCCATTAAACTTCAAGTTGTTATAGGCTGTTTGATATTTATTTTGGAACCATTTTGGAGTAATGATATAAGCCAGTGGTAATCTGGCCTCATAGGAACCAATCTGGGTTTTAAAGTAATCCTCCACAAACCCGTTGCCATGGTCACCACCCAGGAAGACGATTGTGTTGTCAAGGACGCCGGATGTTTGTAGATTCTTGAGGAATGACCCGATAATACCTACATTGCGTCCAATCCCGTTGAGATCCTTGTGCGTCCCCAGAGGCCGGTTCATGTAGGTCAAGGCCGCCCAACGGAAGTCCTTGTACTTCCGGGTAAAATCCGTTATCCAATCCAGAGTCATCTGTAACAACATGGAAACAAATTCGGTACACTTTCAAAATCATAAGTTCTAAAAATAATTCTCTCATTTTCATAACTAACTCCAAGGCAAGTACTTTAACCCGCCCACTTGTCACGAGCGACTGGCATTTAAGGAGTTAAATGGTGGAACAGTAGATTTCCAAGAGTTTTCCATGAATAGGGCCTTTGCTTTAAATTGTGTAAGAAAACTGTACCATCGGACATAAAATTCAAAAACCTTGATAAATATGTCCCAATATCACTGTGATGATATTATGAATTTACAAGATTTTGAATTAGATCTATTTATGAAAAGGATAAAACCCGATTGTGAGGAGTTTCCGCAGTAATAATTACATCCGAGGCTTCGCCTCGGATGTAATTATTACTGCAGAAACTCCAAGTAAGAGGTTGTTTTATCTGATTTAAATAATTTTAAGGGCTGGAGAACCCCTATAGAATTTACTTTGGTTGGCCTAACTTTTTGTTCAATTGTTCAGTGATAAATGTTCAAAATCGCTCACCACTGAATGATACTGTTAAGGGGGTCCTTACTCATAGGCCTGCATTAACTGAATTGCCTATTTGCCTTTTGAAGACCGGGGTATGGCCCAGAAAGTCAGGGAAGCAAAGCGAATAACAATAGGCAAGGTACAGTCACTGTGACACGGAGCGACCCCTGTGGCCTTCCCGGCCTGCATTGCTTGGTTGGCCGTCTAAGTGTATATATCACTCCATTCGAAATATTGGCAATTTTGGATTAATTTTTGTACTATGAAGGAGTGCTTGGATCTGTCTGAAATTTTAACTGGATATTGTCTGCATACCTATCTATCTGTGTGCAAAAGAATTAAGTTCTGTGACCAATATTTGTGGTGGATTTTTCACGTTAAAGTTGGGGTATTACTTCAAAATTGGATTTAGCAGTGCGGCTAAAGTGTTCAAGAAAAAAGGTAAAAATTACCAAAATTCATGCATTTCAAGTAACAATTTCTTATTTTCATCACTTGCATAGTGTTCCCTGCTTAATTCTACCCTGAAAAGTTGTGCCATACCTGTGGTGAATTTTTATTTTTCAGTTTTGAGTGCACCTGGGTCAGTGCACTCAAGATGCCAATTTTCAGTTGGCAGGTGTCACTGTCTGAGAGGAAACAATAGCCAAGAGGTCATGGCAGTGGTTTTCCTCTCAGATAATCAACACCTTCTCTAAATAGACGACAGCCCTTAAAATTATTTAATCATAAACGATAACAGGTTAAAAGACCTGGAAATTAGATACATGTTCCTTAACTGATTTTAACTTTTCAAAAGTGTGTTTGTTCTTTGGCATTCAGATACGATCAAGCTTTCTTTTATTTGATTTCCCACACATTTTGACCATTGTATCTAACAGAACAAGGTGCAAAACTCAAAGTAAGATTTTACTAGACGCTCACCCGGACTTTGTGCTGCGTCCCGTAACAGAAATCTTCTTCCTGTTTCGTCCTGGTGAGATAATCAACGGCAGGAACGCTGAAACATCCATCAAATTCCAGAGGTAAAACCACAAACTATATCTTACTTCCAATAACATGAGTTTCTTAGGATTGAAAAAAATACCTGATAGTTAAACAGTGTCAAGTCAGTTCTCAGTGAGGTCTACTTGGCGAGGTGATAACAATGAATGGAGCATGCACCCGCAGTCCGGCAGGGTGACTGATAATATTGAAGGCAGTATGCATCAAAAGTTCTAAAGGGTGACTTACTGATAATAATGAAGGTAGTACGCACCCGAAGTCCAGTAGGGTGACTAACTGATAATAATAAAGGCAGTACGCACCCGAAGTCCAGTAGGGTGACTAACTGATAATAATAAAGGCAGTACGCACCCGAAGTCTGACACAGTGACGAGCGTTGGACGGTCCCAGTGATCCACGGGCGGAGACGTGAAGTAACGGATGATGTTAGGTACCTTCCCGACCTCCTCCGACATCAGGGTCACGTAACTACAAAAACGTTACGGACGTTACGTTAGGGACGTTAGAATGTGACACTATATCGTAATAACAGCACATGACAGCTTCACCTAAGTACAGATTTGGTTATCTCTCTTTGGTGCCCAAAATTTTCTTGAAAATTTTTTAGTTACAAAAGTCACCTTATTACACTGCCTATTACAATTCATTGTAAGAAATGTTACAATGTTTAAAACACTTTGCGCGTAGTTTCTATTAATCAGAAAGGCACCTTATATAGTGAGAATTTGGGGGCGTGTTTTAAGACAGTTAAATGACACAGTCATTGTCTTTTGTTTGGCATAAAATGCTCGGCTTTGCCTCGGATTTTCCAGCCAAATAAAAGACTCGACCTAGTCATTTAACCATTACGAAAAGCAGTGAAAGACAAACAACAGTAATGCATCCACCTCAAGAGGGGCTAGATATATTTTGCTAGAAAAATTTTCCTGAAAATACTCATGAAATTGAAAAAAAATGTCCTTGGGGGAACCTTCCTTGAATCCGTCACTATCTTTGCCGTGCCGTTCTGTCATTTTTCTTTGCAAATTATGAGGAACCACGCCTGGAGCTACAACGTCCACGATGCAGGTTTCCCTTCGTGGTACGTACCCGTCCCGCACGAAGTCATTGATGATGGTTGGGATGTCAGACACCTTGTTTATACGTACCCGTCCTGCACGAAGTCATTGATGATGGTTGGGATGTCAGACACCTTGTTCAGGAGTAACGTCTTCCAGTCCTCGTAAATCTTCCTCCCCGTGATCAGGGAATAAACGTTCGGATCTGTCAGGCGGGAAATTCAAATATTAAAGTTTAATTGTCTTGTATCCAATTCTGACTGGTTCGTGAATAGTTTTATAGTGGTTGTCTTTGAGAAGATTTTTTATTGCTCAGAATTTGGTGTCCAAAGAACTAAAAAAATTTCTCATGGACAATAATTCAAATCCATTTACGATCCAGTCAGAATCCCGTCAGCACCTGTCTACCATAGAACGGCACGGCCCCCTGCACCATTCGAAAAAGTAAGTGGGCAGAGGGATTGCTGCCAACAGCAAGTGTTACACGGGGCAGAGAGGGCACCAGAGGTCCCACAAAAGGATCAATGGCACATTCACGCTGCACGGGACAGAGACCGGAAAGGGAACCAGGAACAGGACTGGGAACAATGGGTTACTGTATATTATGTGGAACTGTTCACACTCCACCAGGACCTGGAATGGGACCATACCCATTGTCTCCTATTATGCTTGTCCCGTTCCCTATACCTGTCCCCTTCCCGTTCCCTTGCAGTGTGAATGTGCCTTAATTCCATCCATTTTTTTAAAAAAGAAATTGCTCAATTTTTTTCTTTGTGTAAGAAATCACCTTACTTGTATTGAGTCCGGTTTTGGTGTGTTTCTCGAGCAGGACTCCCCCGAGCTCCTCCGTGATGTATTTATGTAACTCCGGAGCGTGACGCAGCCAGGCGAGTTTCCCGGTTGATTCTAGAATCACCCCCAGTATGTTCAGATCCTCCGGCTCTACAATAATACATACACTATGTATTTACGTAACTCTGGAGCGTGACGCAGCCAGGCTAGCTTCCCGGTTGATTCTAGAATCACCCCCAGTATGTTCAGATCCTCCGGCTCTACAATCAAACATCCAACGCAACGAAACGCTAGAAACCGTCAAATAATCCCTCATTGAGTGCGTTATGTCTGGAGTAAGCAAAATAAATTCATAGTCTCAAATTATACAACAGGTGGCTCCACTATCCAATGTCAAATTGTTGGTCATATATTCTTGCCAGTATACGTCAGATGGCGCCACTACTGGGTCTCAAAATCCAAACAATCCAACTTTTCTTACCGGGAGGAATAATGAACAGGGACGTGTGTCTGGGAGTGCGGTGTGGGGGTGGGGGGGGGGGGGGGGGCTAGGCGTGGCTCGCACTTCCGCCATCTGGAAGGTTTTCTTGTTTCAAGTTAGGATGTACTCGCAGAAGACTCGCAGACTCTGTTGAGAACTTTCGATTCCCTGAGGGAGAGGAGAGGTGCGGACGCTACATTTTGCCAAATTTTCAGAAAAAAAAATCCATGAAATAGATAAAATTTTGGTGTCTGGTGGTGGGAGGGTGCCCCTAAATCAATGCTTGACTTTTGGTCACATTGTCTTTGAAATATTTTTGGAGCATGTCTTCTCAGCGGCGCCACTGATTTTTATTGATACCTCTATTTTCTGGTAAGTTACTTACCTCTCTTCACAAAAGGTTTCCCATGAATGTTACGTTGCTTAGCAACAATTTGTTTGTGCAGCTGACGGAAGATCACGTGCTTTTCTCTGTCCTCACACTCCACCATGATGACGTCATCCTCGACCGGCGTCTCTACGTCAACGCTGACGTTAACTTTTGGTCCATACGTTGCGTTATTAAAATGCTTCCCATTGTATGTCATACTTCTGTAACAAGAGCAACAATGGTAAAAATGTGTCCAGTGGACGTGAGCTCATTTGACCAAGTCTTTGCATTAATTTAGCATCAATTAGTGAACTTGGTGTTTTTATTTTGTAAAAAAAGTTATGACTTTAAAAGGAAAACTATTACATATATGTGTACAGTGAATATTACCATAAAATCGGAAAGTTTCTCCTTATTATTAATAAAATAATCGGAGACAAAATAGGAATAGGAATCGGAAACTAATAATCGGACGGGCAGTGGGAACAGGCCGTTTGTGTCTAGATGCAATAAACCTACTGAAGTTTAAGGTTGATCATTTTATTGTGCAAATCAGTCTTTAATTTGTCAAGGAATTTTTATGCCGTTTTGCACACGAAATGGAAAAATTATCATAAAAGTCTGAGGTATCATGGCACTGAGTGTCTGAGGGTCACTCATGCGAGACCCCTTTGCCGCACTTTGTTACCCTACCTGCCCAGTGGCTATTGAACCCCTTGCACGTGCGCGCACAGACCAGCTGACACTGGTCATTCGTTCATCTTCTCCACGGCGAGACAGGGGAATATTCAGTGAAAAAGAGAAACGAGTGCGAATTTCGTGTACAAGTTCTTTATCCACATCGTATCTATATATATTCATTGTATGCAATGATGAACATGGATGACAGTGGGATTGAAGAGTTGGGAGGATGGTCTCCTTGTCACGAAACTCTGCAATCCTTCTGGGCAGAAGGAACTTCGGGAGAAGAGAAAAAGATGGGAGAATGGAGATCGAAAGGAAATACTCCAGCGAATGCTGCTTTGGGAAAGAAACGTCCCTCTTCAGATTTAGACGATTTTGATTATGACGAGGTATATTTCTCAGTAATATGCGGTCAGACTTTCACTTCACAAAGTTTTGGGTTTTTATTCTTTGTTGCAGTGAAGTGACTTTAATTTTATGAAAATCCCAAACGCATGTTGGGTCGACTCCCGAAACAATGTCACATATGGCGAGATATTTTATATTTTAATTTGTTGTAAAATAGAAAGCCGTAGTGCTGTACAACGTAGACCTTGTTGAAGTTATCGCTGTTGAGTAAAGTAAGCAGTGAATGCTCGGAGCAACTATTTTAGGTGCCTGGATGTTAAATTTCGGTGTAGAAAGATCAGTGCATGTAGTGACTATTACATAATCTTGATCTTTCTTTTGTGCTGCCATTCGTGACCATGATCTCCATGCACGCAGCGCAATGGTCACTGCAGTTTGTTTACAGTGAACGGTTCATCAGTTCAATCAAGTGCAAAAGGGTTAAAATTTTTGGGTGCATGCAGGTCGGAATCAATCAATCAATTGTTGTATCGGTATTGTCTTTTCTACCACTCCTAGATACATCTTTGCAAGTGTGCGAATGTAAAGCTTTAGTCAAGGTGTCAAGTTGAAAAAGGTTCCTTGACACAATCTGCCTCGACCCTATCAACTTTGTGGACTACTTGAGTAAAGAAAAATCGGAACCAAGCAACAAGAAATTCAGCGACTTGTTCCATTGTTGTCTCACAGATCACTTCACTTTTTCTTGTACTGAACATTTTGTGCCAAACAAAAAAGCCTTCCAGGAGAAAGAATGCCGCCTGTGGTCTCCTATCCCATGATGCAATTTGACAGGGTGGAGGGGTCAGGGTCGGGGGATCTCCCCCCCCCCCCCCCTAATTGTGTCGAGAGCACGAGAAAGAAAGATACCCCACGTTCGTTGTTTACGGCGTTTAGACATTGACTTGTTGTAATGCAACTAGTTTTTAGGTCATTTTAACCTTTTTGTAGGACTGTGAGTGTCCGCACACCCCAGCGACACAGGTAAAGAGAAGACGTGTGGATGTTGCACAAGATGAAGAATCAAGTAATACCGAGGGAAATCTGCAGGTGATTGTTCAGACTCGGAGCGGAGATTAGTCTCACCATCACAAAGAGCACAACCATAGTCTTTAATTACGCAAATATATCTCCAATTGGTGTAATTATCTGGATAAGTAAATAGTGGTTTTAAGTTTTAATTACAACCAGGCAGCCCCGTAGGGTGTTCAAACAGGTCTCTGCGCATTGCCGATCAAAAACATGCAAAAGTCAAACTGAATATATTAATCTAATCCAATCCGCTCAAAAGCAAGGCACAGTTTAAATGGCGATGGAGTGCAGCTTCATATGTAGAGGCCGATGAGTCCAAGGTCAATTCAAAGTCCAACATACCATCTTTTATATTAATACAACTTCTTAATTCCAAGCGCCCGCTGGTCCCCCTACACTACCGTACGTTTATCGGGGACCAGAAATATTAATAAAATCAATTTCAATAGAATTCGCAGTCAGTTCTGCTGGGAGAGACGCTACTTTTATGCACGGAGGAATACAGCGATCCGGTCTTCTCATGGAAACCGTTATCTACTCCTCCTGTGCCGGACAGACATCGTGCTCAGAAGGCCTTTCAAGTTGACCATATGGGCTTCTCTCACTATTTGACAGACATATATTTGCACCGAAGAAGCACAGAAATCAGCTACCATCCTGTTGAATGTTTGGCAAACCAACCACAGGTACAAAAGTCAAGTAATGCTGTAGTTTTTCTGTAAGGTGTCTTCACATCAAATCTACAGATATTTCCCTTCCGGAAAATGAAACTCAGTTTGTATGCACGACACATTTTTATTGTTGTGTATCTTTTTTCGCAGATTACCCCTGGAATGAGAGCATTGCTGGTCGACTGGCTGACGAAAGTCCAAAAGCAGTTTCAGTTTTGCGTCAGTACTCTCTTTCAGGCTGTCAACATAATAGACAGGTTCTTGGTGACAACACCCATATCAAGGGATTGTTTCCAACTCCTTGGAATAACTGCTCTTCTCATAGCAGGCAAACAGGCAAGCATAAAGTAACACGCATAAAATTCGGCTGCATAAAATTTGTAAACCTTAATCATATTCAGTTCAGTTTTTAGTAAAACAAAGAAAGATCAAAAGACTACACAGTCACGAACGCTCAGTGGAAATTAGGCCTTGGTTTTCTGTATTTTTTCTGTTAGGTTTTATAGAATTTTCTTTGCTTCTTCAATTGAACACACAGGAAGAAGTGTATCCTCCAGAGATAAGTGAATTGGTTCGTCTTTGCTGTGACACTTACACAAAAGAACAAGTAAGACAACTCGAACTACTTGTTCTCAAACGACTACAGTGGCGATTGGTTGCTCCTACTCCTCATTTCTTTCTGGAATACCATGCTGCTGAAAGAATTCATAATGCTCCACTTACATCAGTTACAGTTGAACAATGCAGGTAGGCAGACTGAAAATCGTGACTTTAAGTTTTGAACATTCTGTAATGTTACAAAGCTTTATTTGCTGCTAAAATCATTCATGCAAAAACTTTTTGAATGTAAGTTAAGATAATGTTTATCAAACTGTTTTTTGTAGACAATCTCGTGCTCTAGGACGATATATTTTGGAACTTATTCTTCAAGACTACTCGTTATGTCAGCAGCCACCATCGCTTTTAGCCGTTGTTACATTGGAAGTAGCAGACGAGGTAAGTTCATGCAACATATGATTTGATTGGGGGATTGGCTCGTTACAAGAAATAGCACGGAAAAAGAACGGGGTTGAAAGGTGCATTTGATATGTGGATACCACCGGCAATTTTCCTTGACACACCCATCCCTTGCGTGAAGTTCTTTCTGTTTGCCTCAATCAGGTGTTGTCAACCTGTACCAGGCTGGGTTCCCTGTATGCTGGTGGTTACAGCTCGTCTGTCGTGGATGAATGTCTCATGGACCTGCGGATGTTAAGCAATGGCATAATGAGTAACTGTGACATTGATGATATTTGTAGCAGATATGCCTGTCTCCATGATTGTGAAGATTACTGAAAGGCCCTCATTGAAATTAGGCCATCCCTTGGAAAGTTGTGTAATGGTATAACATGTAATAATTAACAACTGTGATAGATATAAATTGTGATCATTTCCGCCGCATCTAACGTTACTTCGAAATGCGTCACTGAAGTTTGTGTTCGATTTCACTGTTTTGTTAACAGGTATTGTAAATCTAGGCAAATTAATTCACGATTTGTTTTGGTCATACCTATTTTGGCAAGTGATTCATACAGATTGAACACCCGTCTACTCTGTACCCAGTGCAACTGAGCTAATCAAATTCGTTAAGAAATTACGCCCATAGGCCAGGAAATAAACCAATACCTGACTTATAGTACCCATGGGCCCCTACTACAAACTAATGGTGTCATCTTCCTGCCCTTTCAGCGGAAATTTTTATCAGTAAATGTGAGAAGGGCTGCAAATGCCAGAAAATATATGAAATACTGTCGTCTTTGATGTTCATAATGGTATTTCTCGTTCACATAACCGGGTACTAATGTTCAGCGTTCATACTTTGTTAACGAGTGAGCATCAGCGATAGAGAGTGTGAGAAAAGTGTTATTTACAATGAAATGTGTGCGTATTTATTAATGAATACGTTTTAAAAATTCTAGTCGATAATTGGCTGAACAATTCTATCAGGGCTTGTAAATTTAAGATAAAAATAAAGCTTCATTTCATGACATTTGTCTTTTCTAATTCCCATTGTAACAGTAAAGTCAAAGACCCTTGGTAAATTACACGTTCATCAATTAATGCTGTCGTGTCATGTCAGAAATATTTTAAATGTATCTTTTTGCGGAAGACTTCGGGTTTTCAAATAGATTATTTATTTATTTATTGCGTGTGTTGTAACTGTTGTTATATTAGTGTTCTTCGCATGTATGTAAATATACTAATTTTACATAGTCTATGTTTACCGTGTACAAGTGTTCAGCGAAGAGGAATAAAATCGAACTGGCTTCATTTTAACTAATTTCGTTTTCACAGTTTGTACCCACAAACCGAAAATGCACTGGAAATGCAAATGTTGCATTTGCGTAAGGTTTTTCCCGAGACGAGGTGTTAACTGCCCTTAAATTTGAAAGCAGTCACCTGTGTAAGGTAACTTAAGAAGCATGCGGTTTCAGTCATGCCGAAATGTTTGTGTACATCAGAGGCAACGATAAACCAATGGCTTGCAATGTAACATCTCTCTGTGCCAGTCAGAGACCATTCGCGATTGGTTAAGATCTTTCCGGTGTTACCGATGTGAAAAACATTCTGAGTCACGACTTAAAACTTGGGAAAGTTTGAAGTAAAGATGCAAGAACTTGTACGTCAGAACACCTAGATCGTTGCACATGTCGCAAGAACTATGAAAATAATTGCTGGACATTAATGATGGGACACACGAGTAGAAGGAGAGACTATGGTGAACAGTAAGTTTGCAGAAGTAGGCCACTGCTGAAGTATGGCTACTGCTCAGAGAATTAGGGACAGGAGTCAGGGTATAAAACTGAGACGATCAACCACAAAAGGACCCCTTCTTGCTGTGTCGGAACCAGGTCAAATAGAAGTGGTTGAAGATGCATCTGATCCTAGGGCGAAACAACTTAAGAGGATCCTATCCGGCAGGATTGGACAACTTCCACCCGTGTCCTCCAAAACTGTCAGAGTTTTTCTCAGTTCAACTTTCAGTGGTAAGTAAGTTCAGTACTTAATCGTCTAATCGTAAATTGCCAAATCATATGATTTGCGGAGACGCAATTTTTATTACTGAAACATACAAACTAAAGGAACAGATGACTTGTTTACGTTTAGTTTTTAGTCAACTTAGTGAAGTCATGCAGATTTAATGCATGTCACCGATATAGAATGTAGGGTAGTAGGAGGTTTCTATTTATTCCATGACCGTGGCATATGAAGGGTGACAAGTCCTAACATGTATGTGTCCTCACTTGACCTATTATGCAGCCAAAACGATTTTTTGTGACAATGACATTGAAAATACAAATACAATCTTGATTCAGGAATAGAAAAATCGGATAATGATGCTGAATACATAAAACACCAGGCCTGGCACAGACTATTTACATTTATTGAAAAAATAGGCGTATTGCATCATTATAATATACGCTTTGTCCTTTGACATTTTTTCTGGCCTAATTAATGTTAATGTACAAATGAAAAACCTTAAGGTTCCTTATTTCATGACGACCTATGATACATTGGAATGCAAATCGTTCTTTCTCAGTGTGAAGAAGAAAGAAACAACTTGGCTGCTAAGATGTGTAAAGCCGTCAGTGTTTTCCTAGTGCATGTAATTGCTTTGGTAGGTGGAGATCGTTAGCAGGCTGGAGACCATCCACTCCTAATCAGGGGGAATCCATTTAGTTTCAACTAAGCGCATGTTTTTACCAAGTTTTTTCATTAGTTATCACTGAAACAGCTAAACTACACTTTTGCTGCCCCCTCAACTTAGTGCTGTACCCACACTAGAGAACTTTTTTTGCACGATGCAAACGTCGATGGGAACTGACCGTTTGGTTTTTATCAAATCATGCCGATATATATTATTATCATACTACTCATAATGGGGAACATACTGTGAAACACAGTACGGAAATCATGCAAGGATGGGTAAATATTTGTAACATATTACAGTGCAGATAAAGGTTTGTGGCTTTTGTCCGGAAATGTTAAGCAATGTACGTGCAGACAGCAAATAAAGCAATTGTTGCCCACATAGTATAAAGATCAAAGGTGAAAAGTGATGTTCTTCACAAACGGTGTCTCCTCGGAGGCTCGGTGTATGATTATCAAGAACGAATTAATCACCAAAAATGTGCAATGAAAGGTACAATTGTGCGGAATTGGCTCAATTCCTCCGTTTTGATGACTGTCGAAAACGAAGCATTTTCCGGTGAATCATTGCGCAATCTTCGTACACTGATAACTGTACTGTAGCATAAAAAATCGGACACATCCTTGATATTGTACACAGCAATACTGTCTATTGCTGCAATCTGGTATATTTTGGGATGATCTAGTAGCCTGGGGGTCATGTACATCAAGACGAAATGCCTTTGTAAATATTAAGGATATTTACTAACAACGGAAGATAATTATAGGATACTCAGCTGCCAACAAGATTACTGATAGGTGCTGAAGAGTAATTCATGATCGTGGAGGGCTAAATATGTGTCTTACATTAACAGGCAACCATAGATCACCTTTAGTGATACCATAAAAAGAAAATAAAATTGGCTGAGATACTGTTGTCACAATGTATTTATGTACCATGCAGTTAGTTGTACATTTCTTAAAATATCCCGGTGAGTCTCTCAGTTGGCAATGGGACATGTTCTCTGAATTGAATCACATGCTCAATGCTTTCTTTTTCTGTAAGATTTAGATCTTTCAGGAAATGACGAGAAAATAAGTAGAATTGTTAAAAAGCCTGATCTGTCTCCACCCAAGAAATCAAGGTTTTCCTTTCCTATTATAAATAGGTAAAAACGACCAGAGCGAACGAGATTAAGAAGACGGTTTAGCTAACAAATCAGTGGCGGATCTAGAATTTCCCGGGGAGGGGGGTTGGGAGGGGAAGTCTAACTGTTATGTTGCCTATTTTCCAAGTAAAGCCCTTGAAATTGAGAAAATTTAGTTCATAGCGTCGTCATTGCCTACATCCGCCAAGTCTAACAAAGTATTCTGTTTTGGTCTGTCCGCATGTCTGGTGAACATTATTTGCCATTAGAAGGGAGTATTTCTTAGATTACTTGTATATCAGGTATTAAGTGGAATATATTACTTCCAGCTGTAATTTATTAATCTCCGCAAAAGAGAGTATCTGTGATCCACACGACAGAACAGTGAGGGAAAAAAAAAGTCTAAAATCCCTAGAAATCTTTTAGTTGCAACCACATGTCTCTTCCTTGGGGGGTTCTCTGAAAGTTGTTTCATAGAAAAGAGGGGGGGGGGGGGGGGGGGGGGGGGGGGGGGGGGGGGGGGGGGGGGGGGGGGGGGGGGGGGGGGGGGGGGGG
>JBCAUG010096186.1:0-21962 GCA_038406175.1 Haplosyllis leylae | reverse complement strand
TTGTAGTGGGGAGAGGGAGACTCAGCTGACTTGTACCGGGGGGGACTAAGTTTGTGGGGTACCCCGGTTTGGGTACCGTGCCCCCCCCCCCCCCCAAGGATAGGACAGCTACGCAGCGGGTGGTATGCCTCTTGCGTACACGCAGGAGGACTTTCTTGTTGACTATGCATATGGGAGTATTTTGCAGTGGCAAAATAAGCATTTTATAGAATGAAAATATAAATAACCTTCTGGGCAGTAGTACCCTTGCTGACAAAGTCCTTCGGGGTCCGTCAGACCAGGCTGCTGACAGTACCATCCAGCAGGACAAGGTGTGCATTCGGATTCTGCCGTCAACATGGTGTCATTGGACCACGTACCGTTCGGGCATTTAATTGGTGTGTGAGTACCTAAACATACCAAAACATGTTTTACACATATGTTTTACTTCTACAGACCAAACAAAATCTCTCTTTCTTAGATTCTTTTTTCATAATTACAAGACCACCTACCTTCTGGGCAGTATTTTCCTATTGGACAATCATTAGGAGAATCAGTGGTAGAGCCAGTCAAACAGTAGAAACCCGCTGTACAAAGACCTGTTGGCTCAGTCAGAGCCAAAGCATCACAGTAGTAACCTAAAAGAAAGAAAAGAATGCCGATCAGCTGAGATTTCAACCGAAGATAAGAAAACTCTACTTGGCGCCATTCTTTTGAGCTGTCACTTCCTTTTCAAGGTCAGGAATCGACAGACATATTTCATTTGCACAGTCACCTTTAGTATACTTTTAGTATTCGTGCATATCAGCAGACCACACAGGGAGGACTTTTTGATCATGTATTTAACTATTCTTTTAAAAATCACACAAACGTTGAAATGATTACCTGGTGTACACGAAATGCAATCAACTTCTTCCTCAAGTCTCGTAGTATTCGAAAATCTTCCTATTGGGCACTTAGTTGGTTCTGTACTATTTTCAGGACAGTAATGACCCACCGGACATTCATTCGCATCGTATCCTTGCAGAGGCGTTGCGGTTTCTGCGCCAGATCGACAGTAATAACCAGCAGCACACGTCAAACTGGGATAGATCACTCCTCCTCCAGGACAATATAAACCACCTACAACCAGAGATTTTAAAAATTGTCCACAGTACATTCTTGCCGATCCCAAACATACATAAACATATCAACTATTGTTGCTAATATAACAAGGTATAAATATTTTGTAAGATGTAACGCAATTTAATGCTGGGGTCCGTTCACGATTGCGATAAAGTGTAATGAACATCTGGCATACCTAAGCATGGTATACATTCATCTTGACTCCGGAGTCCGTACCCGTCATTGTATGTTCCAGCTGCACATGGCTCCTGGGTCGCGCTTACAGTGCCGTTGGGGCAAAAGTGACCTACGCAATGGATAGTAAAAACACTAAGAATTATGAGCGCTAACTTTTCACTGGCAAATTCCGTGCTGTGAAATAATTTTTGTTATCAAATTGCCAAAATTCTACTGAAAAATAATTAGTTTAAAAAAAACTAGGTACCTTGTGGACACTCATACAAGGTGTAATTTACTACAGGTTCCATCCCATTGTCGCAGTAGAATCCTGCCGGGCATTCTTTACATTCCCACTGTCCTTCTTCATCCTATGAATCATCGATTAATAAGAGAAATTTAATTCGCTTTTAGTGAGCGTCTCTAATTTTTAGAATGTGACGCACGAGCATTGGAATTTCTGTTCACCTGGTATGTTCCAGAAGGACAAAGAGACGGCGACGGAGATCCTGTTGTGCAAAAATAACCCTTTGGACATGGGTACAAACTTGGATTCGGAACAACTTGGCCTTCTGGGCAATAGTATCCTGTAACAAAAAATAGAGAGTCATCTACTTGATAAAATATCACACTTCTGCAAATCAAACTACCACACACCCGTCCCCAAAAATTCCATGCAATGTAACTTCAATCAATCAATTTGGGATAAACTTTTTTGAAAATGTCTAAAATACCGCAGTATTATATAGCTTCAAATCTGTGTCCTTTTAAGTGTAAAATATCTCTGGAATCCTCATTTAAGTTGCAACGAAATAGGTACCTTGCAGGCAGTCACCCTCTGGTGCAGCCAATCCACTATTATTACAAAATTTCCCTGCTGTACATGGGAGACACCACGTGACGTTCTGTGCACCATTAGACGGCTGGAAGAATCCAGCATCGCATGGTTCCTCCGATGAACTACCCTCTACACAGTAATGACCTGGCGTACATCTGTCTCCTGTTTGCGGAAGAAATCGAACTTATTCCATGTCCACCCGATGTCCATATCAAATCAGTAAACAAAAGTTCAAGGTGAGAACTACGCTTAATTTCCACACAAAGCTTCAGCAATTGTTGTAATATTTATTCAAGGAGAAGATGCTTAATAACTGACCAGTGATTCCATCTGTTGGTCGATCGGTCACTGCCCTGGAGACGCAATAATATCCCGCTGCGCACGGACCGCGAGGTGAATCCATTTCATCAGCGTCACAGTAATAACCGGGATCGCAGTCGATTGGTGCTGAGCTTCTTCGTGGACAATGCTCTCCTGCAAGATTTCAAAACGGAAAATGAGCGCCACCAAAAATTCCGATTTTGTATATTATTCCATTACCAGCTACACAACTTCCATCCTGAGATACATCTCATGGTTGTGTAGGGCTTGTGATCCTAATTACGGGTCTTCTCTGTAAAACCCAGTTCTTGCTCGAAAATTAAACTAATGAGAGGTACTATTTCTCTGCGATATGTTCCAAATATTAGAGGCACAGACATTTTTTCTTTAAACACTTTGCATTTGCTTCCAAAAACACCAAAGATTCAGAATTTGTACTACATTACCTGCCACACAACTTCCACCCTGCGATACATCTGATGGTTGGGCTAGTTCTGATCCTAATGTGCAGTACCAGCCTGGATCGCACTGATCTGTCGGAGAGTCAAGTCCAGGGCTTGCACAGTAATGACCAGGTTCACACGCCACACACGCTGTTTCATTGGACTGACCTGTCGAATAACATGAAACATTATTTGTGTTTTAAGACTTTGTTGTGTCATACAAACAGATGTTTCTTCTTTTATACCACTCAAACACATAGGTTCATAAAATTTAACCTGAGTGTGCAATGCGTGTTGTTGTTTAGTGTGATAAACTTATGATTTTGTTGACCCTACCTGTCAGGTTGTTAAATGTTCCAGATTGACACGGGAACTGAATGTCATACTCTGTACTTATTGGGCAATAATGACCTGCTGGACAGATCTGATGCATGTACGTGGTTGAGTTTGCGACACAGTAGTATCCCGCTTCACATGGTTTGCACGAATCCTGATTATCCAGATCCTGTCAAAAGAGCATTCAAAATAACGTCGCGATATGACGTCAAATGCTGACTCGCTGTTGTAGGTGGTATGTTTAAGGCGAATTTCCTATTCACAAATACCTCGCCCCAACACGCAATGAATAAGTGGTCTGTTATCAACCAGTAATGATTCTGGCTCAGCCTTGTAATATATACGTTTCTTTGTCACTATATTCTGACAAAAACCGACCTGATATGTTCCAGCTGCGCATGGGACAGGTAGGTCGTTGCCCCCAGAGCAGTACGTTCCTGCAGGGCATATGCCTCCCACACCAGTGTGGCCACCTGAAGGATTACTTCTGTCCACACCGTATTCGCAGTAATACCCAGGGTCGCACTGTCCTTCAGGATGTGTGAGGTTTTCTCTGCTGCAGAACCATCCACCTGTAAACGAGCAATAAACTGTAGAATTATTTAATTGCTTCAAACTGCTATTTCTAACAGCTGTGGTAATTACTATACGCATTAAAACACACTCTTAAGTTGAAACACGAGACTGAATGATGCTGACCGTCGCATTGGAGACACCCAGATGTGTTCGACAGTCCCATAACAGGACTGTAAGTGCCAGGGAGACATGCCACCAGATTACGCCCTGTTCCTTCTGGGCAAACGAATCCCTCAGGACACAAACGATGACCGCTTGTCGAATTTCCTGAAAAAATTCCTAAGCAATTTGCTGCGTACAATACTTAACAATAATTTTGTTCATAAAGCACCGTTTTGTATTTCTTTAATTGCCAGAAAAACATATAAATTCAGTAAATTTCTATTGGTTAAAATAAATAAATGTTTAAAATTAGTTTTAACAGAGTTAGGAGTTCTGAAAATTTGACAGCAAGAAAAGGGACATATTAAGTTTTGTTTATTGTCAGCGCACGTTGCATTTGTACCTTCAATTACTTCCTCTGGTACACAATAGTACCCGGCAGGACAGATTACACATGCTGCAGCCTGTGAGAAGTTAGCAAAATATCCAGGAAGACATGGTACCGGTAAACTGCTGCCTCTTGGACAGTGTAAACCGATAGGGCACGGGGTGTCTATAGGGTTAGGAAGATCATTGCCACCAGGGCAGTAGAATCCGGGATCACACTCTCCACTTGGTGAACTTAACTCTGCAACAAATCCATTTTGCGCTAAGTTAAATTGGTAATGAATTTGACTTAGCTAATGCTCAAATTTTGCATGCCATCTCTCCGATGGGAACCATTATTGTCATTTGAGAATTTACCAAATATTTACCTGTGTCATTACAGTACATCCCTGAATCACACGCAGTGCAGTTGTCTTCATGGGCAAGCCCAAGGGTGTTCGTGTAGGTGCCTCTAGGACAGGGCGTAGGTAAACCGGACCCAGCGGGGCAATAGTTGCCAACAGGACAGATTATGCTGTCTGATCGGTTGGAATTGAGTTCACAGTAAAATCTGAAATAAAGAGGAGGAGACTCTTAAAGTGGCATGGCGATAATACTGTGATAAATTACATGCCGACGAATATTTGCCACAACTACATACTTCCAAACTCACCCTTCCTGACAAAGTCCATTAGTTTCTATCATACCAACTTCGGCACAGAATTCTCCAGCAGGGCAATCAACACACTCGTCTTCACTCTGCAGACCAGTTCCATTGCTGTATGTGCCCTTGGGACAAGGTTCTGGGTTGGCTGTGCCCAATGGGCAGTAATAACCTTCCGGACATATGTTTGCATCTAAACCTATTGATGACCGTAACATTTATTGATAAATGTTTCATTACGTATGATGAAAATTGTTGACTTTAGCTACTGACTACTGTCTTGCTTGGTTAGACTGGAAAGAATCTATACCTTGGTCGGGCGTTCCAGTCATTGCATTTTGTTTGCAGTAATATCCCGGATTGCACAAATCAACAGGAGTAACCATTCCAGGAAGGTCGCAGTAGTATCCACCAGAACAAGGGGTGCAATCATTTTCCTCTTCCATCCCTAAATAGACAATAATGATGTCAATGCTAATTTGAATTCACTTAACCAATTCATTTATACACAAGCAACATAATCAAGGTATGCTTACCCGTTCGATTATTGAACGTCCCAATGGGACATTTAAACTCATTGCTGTATCTGGTTCCAGCTGGACAATACATCCCCATAGGACACACTGTGGTGGAGTTGTCAAGAATAACTATGTCTACGGTGTTGTCACAAAAGTACCCCGCAGGGCAAATCTTACAAGTCCATTGAGTAGTCTGATCCTGGTATGTTCCATTCTCACATCGTATCGGTTCTACCGAACCAGCAGGGCAATAGTGACCAATTGGACAGCTGAAATGGACACGTAAAACTTATATTTAACTTATTTGTGGATTATTTCAACTGCTTTTACCTCTTTCTGTATGTAAGGTGGGACACAGTCCAGTCGGTAATATGAGTAAAACTTTACCTGTATTCTGCAGGTTGAGAGACATTTTGACCTCCAGGACAATAGTAGCCGTCAGAACAATTGCCGGCTGGCAGCTCTCTCCCGACACCAGGACAGTACTCTCCGGGGGTACAGGATAAACAGTCTGCTTCTTCATCATTTTGCTCAGAGTTCAGGAAGAAGCCTGTATTGCAGGGTGAGGGATTTGAAGACATCTCTGGGCAGTAGTAACCCACAGGACAAATGTTTCCAGTGACACCATCTGTTGGTGTATCAGTCCACGCCGCCAGAATACAGTAATATCCTGAAAGAACACACACTGTACTGATAAATAGTCGCCAGTATGCTGAAAATTCTCAAAAATAACCTTTCAAGAGATTTCAGAAGGTGGACATTGAGAAGAGACCTACCACTGGAGCAATTTCCTGTTGGTACCGATAGTCCAGTTGTTTCACAGTACTTTCCAGGATCACAGTCGGCGGGTCTATGCGATCCCTCCGGACAGTAAGTGCCCGCCTGACATTCACCACCGTTTACACTTTCCTGAGCAGAAACTGCACTTCCATTACAGTACCAACCTGCGTCGCACAGACCCGTTGGATGATCTAGTCCATCTGTCTCACAGTATGATCTATCAAGTATACAAAAATCCCAATTAATATGCGAAACCAGTTGTATTCAACAGCAAGTAAAACGACGGGCAATCTCCAAGGAGGAAAACTCACCCTCCAGGGCATGGTAGGCAATCCGCTTCCTCTTTGGCACCAGTAAGATTGTAGTAAGTGCTTGCTGGACACAGGAATTCATCAGCGTGTGTGGTGCCTGCTGGACAATATCTGCCTGGTGGACATGCGGTGTCCAAGAACGTTTCAGCTCCTGGAGAAAATTGTACGAGATATTAAACCGCACCCTCTTGGGTTGTGTATTTAAAATCCGACCAAGAATATATTACGTCGCTTACCTTCCAGACAATAGTAACCAGGCGGGCACTGCATGCATTGTGAAAGTCCAGTAACATTTGCGTAAGATCCTGCCCCACAGTCCTGTGGCACAACTGTTCCCCTCTGGCAATACTTCCCTACGGGACATACTCCACCTTTACCTGTCTGGCCACCTGTAGTATATATTACAGCAATTTTTTTGTGACCTCACAATTCGTACTACTTTTGAAAGTTTTAAAAACAGAATAATTCTTTATTACTATTTGTCTTTTAAACTGAATGTAAATTACCGTCGAGCAGACACATTCCACCCACAGTTGTAGTAATATTGCCGTCTCCCGTGGGCGTTGCTCTGTCTACGCCATATTCACAATAGTAACCTTCGTCACATTCGTCTGTGGTTGTTGTCAGAGCGTAAGCATCACAGTAATGCCCTCCAGTGCACGGTCTACACTCGTCCACTGATCTCAATCCAGTTTCATTGTTAAATGTGCCTGGAACACAAGGCTGCCAGTCGAATCCTGTTCCCTCTGGGCAGTAATATCCTTCAGGACACCAATCCACTAAGTTACCCAAAATGCAATACCTGGAGAGCAAAATATTCTTGCAAATATGTCTTGAGGATACCAGCAAAAAATAAACTTCCTAAGAAAAGTCTTTAACGATTTTTTAGTGGCTGATCATCTTTAGAAACAAGAAATATCAATGACAAGCGCAATCGTAAACCAAATAGCAACCAGTAAAACACCACAACGTACCAAGCTGGAGGACAAACGTCGCATTCTATAGCATGGGTGTGGTTCATGTGAGTACCATTCTGGCATGGTAGTGGTTCAGCTGAGCCCTCGGGGCAGTAGTGTCCAACTGTACATGGGTAATCGTAAGGTGTAGACGAATTTTGTCCCGGGGGACAATAGTATCCCGCATCACACGGCCCTGATGTTTGGTTTTGTCCCTGTAATCCGCAGTAATCTCCAGCTGTGCAGGTCGTGCAATCATCTGTCGAGTTCATTCCTTCATACGGATTAAATGTTCCCTATAAAACAAAGAAATAAAATGAGCTGAAATGACTTGAAAGCTTCACGACGTATATATTGAGTGCAGTCCAGTTCTTTTTCCATTACTAAGAACATGACATGAGGTTTGTCACGATGCTGCTAACTTCCCTACAAAACATGTTTGCTATTATAGACAAGCAATTTTACTTCCTTCAAGATGCCGAAATGGAAATCAGCGGAACAATTAAAGATTTCAAATTAAAAACCAGTGAAACCAATCAACTTCCTGGGAAAATGAAAAAAATATACATACCGTCGGACAGCCCTCGGGTTCTCCTGTTCCAGTTGGGCAAAAATGTCCAACAGGGCAGACCAACTGGCGCGCATTGACCGAACCTACAGGGCAGAAGTATCCAGCGACACAATCTCCTGCAGAAATATGAGCATTGCTTCAATCTATATACTATTTGAGCAAAATATACGTTGCAAATTTACATTGGGGTTCATCTCATTTGTAAATGCATACTTGCCTTCATTAGCCGTGTTTGCATACTGTTCACAATATTTTCCTGGATGACAAGGTGTACATTCACTGCTGTTAGTTAAGCCATCTGTGGCTCCGAAAGTTCCTGGTGGGCATCCAAAAGGTTCTGTTGTTCCTTCAGAGCAGTAATAGCCTAAAATGATCAATGTCCATGGATATTCAATTGCGCATGAAATTGCCAGAACGATATTTGCCTGCGCATATTCTTAACGTAAGCAATGAATATTTACAAATAATCCAGACAATAACTTCCCCACAACCAAAGGATCCATCCTCATTATCGTACTGCATAATGTTTACGCATACTTTGCTTTCCTTTAAACTCATAGATGGTTGCAAATTTTGACCAGAATTAGCCAAATCAACGATTCTGGAATGTAATTTTTCAAAATATGTTGTACCCTGCGGGCATACGTCTCCGTCGTAACCCTGGTTTGGTGTGGACGTATTTGCATATCTTCTACAATAGTAACCAGCTGTACACAGTCCAGTAGCTTCAGTTTGACCAACTACACCACAGTAGTGTCCCCCTAAGCAAGCACTGCAGTCCATTGAAGAGTTTAAACCTGTGACATTGCTGTATGTACCAATTGGACATGGCCACTCATCTTCTCTTGATGTACCTGAAGGATTTTTAATTTTAAATTATCACGCTGCAGTGAGTTTGTACTTTCGTCAATCTTATTCCAAACTTTACGTTTCACACATCTGGCGAAAGCAGTAGAAATTAATTCAGTGCACCCAGTGTGCCACTAATTGTGGGGTCATTAATACCCATTCAAACTTGGAATGACGCCATCCTTGGATTTTAAAGCTAGGATGGATAATTTTTACTTACCAGTGGGACAATAGTAGCCTGCAGAACATTTAATAGAATCACTAATGTTCACAACTCCCATGCTATTGTCACAGTAATATCCGTCTGGACACAACTAAATACAAAAATAGTGCTTACTGTTTATTATAACAGATTATTTGCTTAGAATTATTCTCCGAAAGGGATATTTTTTTAGAGAAAACCAACATGACAGATTTTTCGTCATAACATACAGTTTCTACGTGTGACTTCAAAACTTAAGTAAAGTCTTTCACCTTGCAAGTCCACTGGCCGCCTTCATCCTGATAAAAGCCACTTGGACACAAGATCGGTTGGTAGGTCGCTTCTGGGCAGTAATGACCAACTGGGCATGGTGTTGGATTGGGCACCCATTCATTCTGTTCGCAATAATATCCTTGACTGCAGTTACCTTAAATGTGAAAGAAGGAAACATTCCAACATGGTGGCACATACATTTTGCCTTCATGTTCTGTAATGCTCAACATGCTACAACGGAAATGAATTCCATCTGTGTTGCTTTCATATTTGTTTTCTCTTACCTGACGGAGCAGTGAGGTTGAACGTTCCACAGTATTGTCCCCAGTCACACGGTATGCAGTCCTCCAGCTGCTCGTTTGCAGAATTTGGACTGTACGTACCCAAAACGCAACGCATTGGATAGGATGAACCTGATGCAGAAAGAATCGGACATCTTAGAAAGTTCAAAAAATCCTAAATATATTTGCGAATAAAATAAGATTATGTCGGGGACATAATCTCTCTAAACAACTTCTGTGTTTTTGGACTCAAACAAAAATGTACAAACCCGCTGGACAGTAAAACCCAGGTGGGCAGATGTCCCCTGTAACACCATCCGCAGGTGTGGGTGAGCTAGCCCGGGCAGAACAGTAATGCCCAGCTGAGCAATTATCCGTTGGTTCAGATAGACCGGCAAACTGACAGAACATGCCTCCGGGACATGGTTGTGGCTCATAAGAACCTGAAGGGAGAAAAAACATAAATTGGTTCTACTTGAAACAACAAGGACCACATAGGTGTATTTTATAATCACGTGAATAAATAAACCATTTGATAAGTAAACACACCTTCAGGACAGTAATATCCCGGTTCGCATTGACCGCCATGTACAGTGTCATTCCACGTCTCAGCTGAACCTGAACAGTAGAAACCTGCAGAGCAGTTGCCAGTGGGTTGTATGTTACCATCTCCTTCACAATACTGACCACCTGGACAAGGCTGTGAATAAGATGTGACATACAGCTTAAGCTCTCTCAAATAATGTCCACTGGGTAAGTAGATGCATCAATATGGAGCTACGACTTACCTCACAGTCATCACTTGAGTTTCCTCTGACATGGGTGTTGAAAGTACCCTGTGGGCATGGGTATTGGTATGGGCGAGTGGTTCCACTGAGACAGTAATGCCCCTGTGGGCATTCTTGACTTAGAAATTCTGTAGAATTTGCTACGCAGTAGAAACCCTCAGGGCATTCTGTACATGAAGACATACCAGCCATGTCTGCATAAGACCCTGCCTCGCAAGGTATCGGAATGACAGTGTCAAATGGGCAGTAGTGTCCAGGTGGACAGATGCCACCTATACCCGAGTAAAATGACTGCTCTGGACAAGTACAATTGATTGTTTCGTTTGAGGCCCCTGGATTTGGACGATCAACACCTGATGTACAGTAATAACCTACAAAATGAAATATCTATGATTAGTTCAAAGCACATTTTTGTGTAGCGACCAAAGTGTGAGGTGGAGATTACTGATAAACATGTGCATCATCATTTGCACGCAATACATAAAATGTACAAAGACTTACCAGCATCACAAACACCAGTGTAGTTCGTCAGATGCTGAGATCCACAATATTTCCCTCCTGGACAAGTCTTACACTGAATTTCTTCATAAATACCTTCCTCATCGTTATAAGTGCCTACAGGGCATGCTCTCCAATCCAGTCCTGTACCTTGCGGACAGTAATACCCTTCTGGGCATGGCTGCGCATTCAGAGATGCATTGTACGGCTGTACGGGTAAGCAGAAATAACTCGCGGGGCATGGATCACAATCTGAGGAACCCGTTTCATTTGCATACGTTCCCGGTTCACATTCCTACAAACACAAAAGTTATACTCAACAGGATCCAACCACCAGTCACAGGCGGATTAAATGTGCAGAAATTAACTCATTGTTTCCTAACCTTGTATATTTCACTGCCATTGGGACAGTGCAATCCTCGTGGACACAAATATTCCACAGGATTCGGAACACTTTGTCCTCCTGGACAATAGTATCCTTCCCAGCATTGCTCCACGACAGCGGTCATGCCTGTGTTTGGACAGAAGTATCCACCCGTGCAATTGACACACTGTGTTTCTTCATAGAGACCCGCTTGATCCGAAAATGTGGCCCTTGGACATGGAATGGGCAGATCACTACCTTGTGGACAGTATGATCCGGCGGGACATTGAATGAAAGTAGCAACATCAGCAGCGGGTGGACAGTAGTAACCTACAAAATTAATGTCAAGAAAGAGATTGTATTTGCTCCTATTGTAGTATTTAAACATTGAAGTGGTAGAATAATGAAAAGGATTTCTTTTATAACCACTCAAGCTACACTGTTTTAGCACATCTTTCTCTCAAATCATTAAATACATGCAATGCAGTTTTTTGCAGTTGCCATTCCAACAATGTTAAAAGACATATTAAACGTTACCCTGCTGACATTCTGGTCCTATTGTGGTCATATTGTAGTCGGGGCAGTAATATCCAGCAGTGCAATTGGTACAGTCTTCCGCAGCTTGTATTCCAGAAGTCGGGTTATAAGTACCAGGGGGACACATTTGTGGAGTGACAGTTCCTTGTGGACAGTAAAAGCCCTCTGGGCACACATCTGCTTGATAACCTAGGCTTGGCGATGAACTGTTTGAGCCGAATAAACAGTAATAACCTAAAAATAAAGAAATCTCTGGTTAGATTTTTGTTTTTAGCTTCCAGAAGCGTTAACACTGATACTTTGAGTAAAACTGATTGAAGCAATTTCAGTACTGCCACTTTAGTCTCCCTTCATTGCAAGATAAATATAACTCTCAAGGCCTACCGGCATCACATGGTCCAGTGGGGACACCCAGTCCTTCTTGGCCGCAGAACATTCCGCCTGTACAAGGCTGGCAGTCATCTTCTTCAACCCTGTTTGTTAAATTGTTGAAAGTGCCACGTGGGCAAGGATACTGATTGGCTCTCTCAGTGTTGAGTGGACAATAATAGCCTTCTGGGCAACTTGAGCTGTTGAAAAGTACAACTGGGTCTTGCATATTATCACAGTAATAACCAATCGGACAATCTTTGCAGATGGACTGTCCTAGTTCATCTTGATACGTCCCAGATGTACATCTTATCGGATCGTCACTTCCAACGGGGCAGTAGTGACCTAGAAGCAAACAAAGTTTAGTAGAAAAAATATTTTCATTAAGGCCCGTTTACACCAAGCGTCAGCGTTAATGCTGGATGACACTTGCGACATAGCTCTCATTGAAAAAGAATTGAGTGGCTCCAAAATGGGTTGCAAACCCATTCTGGAGTGACTCTATTTGTTTCCATTGATTTCAATGAGAGCTATGTCACAAGAGTCATAGCAGCGTTGACTCCGCATTGACGCTGACGCTTGGTATAAACAGGCCCTTAATCTTGAAATACAGACTTTCTTTTCATTTTGTCTCGTTCTGACTGATGTATGTAACTGATCAATATAATGGACAGCAGAAGAAACTGGGACGTACCTAACGTGCAATTGTACCCGAATGGTCTGGGATCATCTTGGCCTCCAGGACAGTACCATCCCGCTTCACAAGGTCCATCAGGCTCTTCACTTCCTCCTCCCGAGCAGTAATACCCAGGTGTGCAGAGCTCGCAATCTGCCACATCGTTGTTTCCGGTTGCATTAAGATAGTAGCCAGCCTGACACAGAGATGGCGAATCGCTTCCTGCAGGACAATATGTTCCCGTCGGACACACATTACCTGGTGTAAGAAAAGTTACTAATCTACAGAACATATCACAGTAAATGGTGACACAGAGTCTTACTTTCATTGTGAATGTATTTGCAGCTATATTATGCTAATATCCATAATGCTCGAAAAACATTCCAAAATTCAATTATTACCCGTGATGACGTCCGTTGGATTTGACACTGTCGCATTGACGATGCAGTAGTAGCCAGGGTCGCACTGCCCTGTTGTCTGATTGAGATAGTCTGATGCGCAGAATGACCCCGGATCACACGGTGTGGGATTTGATGATCCTTCAGGACAATACGTACCTGAAATAAATGCCAGAGTTTCTGTCAAGATCAAAGTGAAGAAATTCGGAAGCAAAAATGGCATTTAAATTACTGATGATGACGCGCAACCGACCCTCCGGTCACACAAGTCACACATATAATATGGGTTTGACAGAATTTATCTGTTTTAGGATGACTAAAATAATTATTAATATTTACAACTGAATGGCTACTAGAAGTGTACCTGCTCTGCAGTAATCGCCTGTGACAGCATCATTTGGTGTGGCGGTCTGAGCGCTTGAAGCACAGTAATACCCTGCCGCGCACAGACCGGCTGGCACTGACAAACCTTCACTGTCACAATAGTATCCACCTGGGGAAAAACAGAACACTACGATAAACAGACTGTTTAATAAACCGATAAAGTTTTTGAAGACAGAAAAATAATTAAATCATTTATTTTTATGACGCATACACTATTCTATATTAAGAAATGCAACTATGTTCTGTCGAATACAGTGCTGAGTTGAACAAAAGCATCTCGAAATGCGCCCAGAAGAGGAGAATAACATTTCAGTAATTTGAGACGTTGTGTTACCTGGACATTCAATGCACTGACTTTCCTCATATCTGTGAGTATTATTGCTAAATGTTCCTTCAGGACAAGGATTTTCATTCCACCACCCAGTGCCTTCCGGACAGTAATACCCTACTGGGCAAGGCGTGTCCGTGTAATTGGTAGTTATGCGTGGGCAGTAGTAACCTAAAAGGATCCACAATAATATTACGTGTTTAATTTCTTTTTAGTTAATCCCAAAATAAATTTCACTATTTTGCAGACTTTGATGAATAAAACTAACCTTGAGGACAAATAACACAGGAATCCATGCCCTCAGCATCAGCATATGTGCCATTTTCACAAGGAATGGCATATACACTGGCCACACCACCAGGACAGTAGTGGCCAACAGGACATATACCACCATATCCCAACTGACGATCATCATAGCAACTATTGTTGAACGTGACTTCTGACTGATTAACTCCGTTTGGATACTTTCGGTCAATACCGTAAACGCACCAGTGACCGGCTGCACAATCCCCTATTGGAAACAAAAATAGGTGAGAAAGCACTCTTACCGATGGGAGTTCTCTCTGTCTATATCAGTAGAACAAACTATTATAATCAAATATATGTTGAAGAATTCAAACGCAAATGTCTCTTACCAGATGGATTGCTCAAATGTTCACCATCACAGTATTTCCCAGGTGAACATGGTTTGCACTGGTCTTCTTCGGACAATCCCAATTGATCTGAGTAGGTTCCCCTGGGACACGATTTTAGGTCAAGACCTGTGCCCGCGGGACAGTAATAACCGGTGGGGCATATCTCACTCTGTCCTTGTTGTTCGCAAAAGTAGCCTGCGGGACATGCATAACACATCACGGCGTGGGTGTGGTTCACCTACAAATTTACGAAAATATCAAACGTGTAACATGCTAAATAGAGCACTGTAGTAAGAATGGTACGTACTGGCTGCCTCAATATGGTAACATCCTCGTTAAGCATTGAATCCGAACCCCTAATTCTTTATTAAACAATGCATGACTACTGACTCGATAAGAAACCCGATATACACCCGTATTCAGTGAGGCATGTGAATATACTGCTGAATGGGCATGTAGACAAGAAAGCAAGTGTACTACTGCGTGCACGAAGGTGGCAAGGTAGAAACTAAGGGGAGCAAGAAAGTCCCCCTGCGTGAACGAAAGAGGCATACCGCCCGCCGCGTAGCAAGTGTTCGCTCTGCTGTCCTATCCTGGGGAAGGGAGGGGGAGGGGGTACCCAACTCAGCTGGGGGTGATCTGAGTAACCCCCCCCTCCAGTTGATGGACCCCCTGGCTTTGGATCTGATCTGAGTACCCCCCCCCCTGCCCAGCTGTGGACCCCCTGGCTATGAGTCTAATCTGAGTACCCCCCCCAGCCCGTGAACAGACAGACAGACACCTGGGAAAACAGTACCTTCCCGTCGTACTACGTACGCGGGCGGTAAAAATTAAAGAGTGACACGAGTCCAGTAATGAATTTAACCGAGCGACTTGATACTATTTTTAACGTACATAGCTGTTGTTCCTGCAAGGAAGGGGCTGCGATACGCCTTCTGGACAGTAGTTGCCGACAGGACAGTATTTATCAGCGGGCTCTCTTTCAGAGGATCCCGCAGGACAGTAATATCCCTCTCCACAAAGTCCACTCGGCTCAGTGAGGCCGTCTGAGTCGCAGTAATAACCTCCTGGGCACGAGATGCAATCTAACTCCGCTCTTAATCCAGTAAGATTTGAGTAAGTTCCTGCAAGAACGACCATGGTTTAATTACCACACTTGTAGCATGTATCTTCGAAGTCAACCGAAGTTCACCTGTCAGTAGACTTTGCTTTTATCCAGCTTACCGGCGGGGCAAGGAGATGGTGTAAAGCTCGTATTACCACACCAGTAACCCTCGGGGCACACTATGTAGTCAGGCACGTCAGCACTTATAGGACAGTAGTATCCGGCATAACACGGTCCACTCGGCGCTGTTAGATTGTGTTCTCCGCAGTAATAACCTGGATTTAAATTTAAGCTTTAGTTCTGAATGCGTAAAATATAACATAATTGCTATATGCCTACAGCACACACAGAATTTAATTTGTCCTCATTTGGAAGTAAGGAAACGATCAATACGCACCAGGGGTGCAGTTGAGACACTGCGACACATCTTCCAACAGCGTGTTGTCGCTGTACGTTCCAATGGGGCATTTGTGGGGTTCCGTGGTCCCTTCGGGGCAGTAAAACCCAGTAGGACATTCATCAGCATCGTAGCCCTGATCAGGTGTGCCCGACGATGCAGCTTGTCGACAATAATACCTGAAATAAAGTTATATTAGTCCAACCATTTTTACAAGCAACCTAAAAAGTGCGAACCTTAGATCTAATTTCATCCTTTACTGTTTCTCCTCACTCGGAAGATTGTCTAGAACAAGGTTCAAGCATGGACTCACCCAGCTGTGCAGGGTTTGGTGTAGTTAGTCTGGGCTTCTTCATCACAGTAGAACCCTGCTGGACATGGCTGACAATCCGTCACATTCTGGAGTCCCACGTAGTTGGCGTAAGTCCCACGAGGACATCGGTATTCTGTGGCGTACTTTGTCCCAATCGGACAATAATATCCCTCGGGGCAAAGAGTATTATTGTAGAGGACAACTGGATTCGGGAAGTTGTTACAGTAGTAGCCTTCCGGACACATCTGTGATGAAACGTAAGCGTTTAGGGAGCATTTACACTGAGCTATAGCTAACGTAAACGTCAACAATTTCTTTGATCTGCTACTCAATATGAATAGCAAGTGGAATTTCCTAAGAATTCAAGTGGATACGATTTCACTTGCAAGTTCACCTTCACTCAGCAGTAAGTACCCCAATTCCACCAGACTCTCAAATGTTCTGCACATATGCAGTAGATTTTGACCGCTTACCTTGCAACTGCCTTTTGTGGTTTCATCCTGGTACGTGCCGGACTCGCATCGGACTTCTTCCAGTGAGCCGGCTGGACAATAGTGACCTACTGAACATTGGTAGGCTGTCGGCTGGTCGGTATCTTGACCTCCTGGACAGTAGTATCCTAAGTAAAAAAGAGCACAAATCATTTCACTTCTGCAAAGTCGGTCCGTGAACATAACAATTTCACTGATCAATGGACAGATACAAAACACACTCTTCAAATCATATGATGAATAGGTAGTCAGATCTTTTACATACCTGCCGCGCAGTCTCCAGTGGGTTGTGAGTTTCCATAACCTTCACAATACATCCCTGGCACACAGGAAAGACAGTCGTCCACAAAGCGTCCTCCTGTACTATTGAGAAAGGTTCCCGGTGGGCACCCGGTGCCATTAGAACTTCCAGCTTCACAGTAATGTCCCATCATACATTCCGCTCCTAAAACGACCAAATAATAATGAATAAGTTACGTAGGACATAGCATAGCATGTAATCATTCCATAGGCCTTTGTATGTGATGGTAAATCGGATTGTCCCTATGGAGAAGATGAGGTGTATGCCCACATTTGTGATTCATTTTCGTGATATATTAAACTTGTAGACATATAAAGTGTTCATTATTTATGAGATACATGAAATCTACCTGTTGTGCCATCAGTTGGAGTAGGAGTATCAGCGCCAAGTACACAGTAGAATCCAGCACTGCAGTTTCCGTTTGGTTCAGACAGTTCTGGGTCAGCACAGTACATTCCTGGAGAACATTCCAATTGCTCTGCGCTGCCTCGCGGGCAATAGTAACCAGGTTGACACTGGTCGCCTTGCAGAATGGCCTGGGGCTGCGCAAATTCTGCACCCATTCTGCAATACCACCCGGGGTCACAAAGTCCAGTTGGGTAGGACAATCCTGGCGTCTCACAATATGAACTGTAAACAGACAACTAAACTAGAACATGTGCCAAAACAATTTGTAATTGTGGTGAACTCTATAATACTTTCTTGCACAGGTTTACAATAGCACATAGTTGTTTATTTGAAACTTGGTTTCACACAAAAAATTTAAACATGACTCGGGTACAACACACTTACCCAGGAGGGCAATCTGTACAATGCGCCTGTAGGTATCGCTCTGTTAAGTTATTGTACGACCCAGCGGGGCACGGGTTCGTGTAAGGATCCGAAGCTCCTTCCAGACAGTAGTATCCTTCAGGGCAAGAGACTGGTACGGTGCTGTTTATTGGGCAGTGGTAGCCTTTGGGACAGATTTTACAATTTGGATCCGATGTTCGTGTCTCGTTCTCATAAGTACCCGCCTGGCAAGGGAGTGGTTGTGACGAACCAACTGGGCAGTAGTGACCTAAACGTAATAATAAACTCTATCAATACATTAGAAGGTCGTAAACAAAAGGACATGAACTTTTCAAAATTCTTATTCCAGCCAAAGGACAATATTTCAGCAAATTGTCTGTTTACCAGTGGGACATTCGTCGCCGTACGTTTCACCAACTGGGTCTGCCACGGGAGAACCCCCTGTACAGTAGTAACCAGCATTGCAGTCCATCGTAGACGAGGTCATATTGAGGTAGGGACAATACTGTCCACCAGGACAATTAGGGCACCCTGTTTCATCACACGTGTCCCAGTTAGGTCTAAAAAATATAACAATAAAGATAATGGAATTGTGTGAACAAACGGGGGGGGGGGTGGCTGGGTGCAATGTCTCATAATTTAAAGATGAGATTCAGGTCGAATTACCCTCCCCTCAAGTTTGACATACAAATAATGTAATACTAAATGATGGGAATATGTACCCATATCTTCCCATTGGGCAGGGCGTTGGTTGTTCACTCCCCAGTGGGCAGTAATGGCCCCTCGGACATCGTCCTCTTATTGCACTGTCATCATCCTGGGGTTCTGCAGTAGTTGTACCGAGGACAGAAAAGTGACCGCAGGAAATATTTCCACTTGGTTCTGTCAGCCCTGCAAGAGTAACAGTTTTCCATTGATAAAAATATCTCACATATCTGTGAGAAGAATAAAAGGCCCTCCGATGATAGCTCAGATACAATTCATCCAAGCGTTCATTTTTTGTGAACCTGGTTGTATTAGTACACTGATTGGCAAAATACTACAGATGACCATACGTACGGACTGCAAATCTGTTACTAGAATTCCAAAGCTAGATTTTTACTAACCTTCGCTGGCACAATACTTTCCGGCTGGGCAAATGGTGCACTCACTGTCTGATGTCAAACCATCTCGCGCTCCATAATATCCAACAGGACATGGCTTAGGGCTTGTTAAAGGAACGAGGTCTGTACTTGCTGGACAATAAGAACCTGAAAGATGTGAACCGTAATTAGACGCTATCCGGTGACAAGGCACTAGCCAGTTCGATGTATCGGCTATCCATAGGGAATCAAGGTTGGTCATCAGCAATTGAGACTTTATAAATACATTCTAATTAAACATATATTCTGATCTTTAAAAAAAAAAACTTCCTTCACATGCCTTGTGGGCAGATTCTTGGTGTTTCGCCTGGGACACAAAGGAAGCCAGCTATGCAGAGTTCACAGGCTTCCAAGCCTGTCCTGTTCGCCATGTAGCCAGCTTCACATATGATGTAAGTGTCACTACCAGCTGGGCAGTAGTAATGCTCTGGACACACAGTGCCCTCTGTCGAGTTATAAGGATCTGGTAACCACGATCCACCATTGCAATAGTAGCCTCCAAGACAATCTCCTGAAAATGGCAACATTACACATGTCATTACAAGCAATTATCACCAAATATGGCCGCCCAGTCAGTCATGGCCTGTGTTGTATCAAGCATTGTTGAGGTATTAATTAACAAAATAGCATTGTCAATTAGTATCCATGCAAGTGACTGGACAGCCCAAAGTGCGATCATTTCTGGTAATGAGATTTCATGTTCATCATTCCAAATGGCAGTAGTAATCGCATGACTAATATCAGAGATTTGAGATCGCAAACACCATGCTGGTCCTTTTGATTAGGATAAATTAGGATTGGGAGGAAAACGACAGTGTTACAAATAATGAACGATAATCAACGTTTGGCCGTTTTTCTGAGTTGTTCTTACACCGAAAAAAAATCATTTACAAATCTATGCAACACATTTGAAAATTGACTCTCCAATCATGATAATTACCAGTTGGTTCTGTCAGAGCTGTACCATTGCAGTACTTTCCGGGATCACACGGCAAACATGCTGTTTCGCGAGATTCTCCACCACGTGACGGGTTGTAGGTTCCAACAGGACATGCCTCTTCAAAGGCTGTGCCCGCCACACAATAGTAACCAGCACGACACAAGTCACCTGATGTTCAAGTACAATTCTTGTGTTGAAATGAACGTTTTAATGCAACTCGCATGCGTAATTCAAGAAAGCAACTGTTTTGATGCCGTCGTATTCTTGTCATCTCTTGTGAGAATTTAAGGCCTGATGATTTACACTGAGCGAGAGATGTTTCTTTTATCATTGCTATCACCCTGTATGAATCGAACATTAGATTCTCCATCTTAAAGGAACGTTACTTATTCGTTTTCGCTCAGAATACAGGTTTGTTCACACTGAGCACAACCGAAAATCTTTATCATGTTTCATACCGTATGTTACAGCGGTGGTATTATCTAATCCGTCACTAAACACGGGATCATCATTCAGTGCACTGCCCCAGCAAATATGTCCTGCTTTGCAGAATCCCGCTTGTGCTGTTGCCGCTCGGTCAGGACAGTAGAAACCTCGTTCGCAAGCTATGCAGTCGTCTATTGTTTCTCTATGTGTTCTGTTTTAAGGACATAAAATGTTGACTACAATGCATTAGTAGGCCACTAGCAAATCTCACAGTTGATCCTGCCTGAAAAGAATATCTACCATTATGATTCACTTGTAGAGTCAGAGGTCAGAAAAAGCAGAATACTCACAAATTAGAGTAGGTTCCAGGAGGGCACGCCGAAGGTACATAGGTGCCATTACCACAGTAATAGCCGGCTGGACAGGCAGTCCTGTTGGTCATAGCCTTCTCGGGGCAATAGAAACCGGGCTCACATTCGAAACATTCTGACTGTTCTGGAAGAGGGTTGTAGGTTCCTAATGGACATTCTACTTGAGCCACTGAACAGTTTGGTGCATAGTAACCTGGAAAGAATTAATGCGAATGGAAAGACGAATGTATATTAACCCCTTTCCCGCCGTAGACAAATATATCTGTGTATTTTTGCATTCCGCACCAACACTTTGACCTCCTACATGCAACTTCTGGAGTTGTCTGCAGGCACTCCCTCTGTTCTAATTTACTTGCGCATGCGCCAATACACACAGTTTAAATTTTACTCTCCCCATACTTGTGTACATGTACATGTACATGTCTGTTTAAAAATTTCTTTATACTTATACTTTCGAAATTCAAAAGTCGTGTCCTCTGCAGTTAAATAAAGAATAACCTGCTAGATGTCTCCACTATATTACTCTTCATCAATTTATAGGACAACGAACACGTGTTATTTAAAAAAAAGTATAAAAATCCGTCTGAAAGGAAAAGTATAAACATCTGTCCATTTTTGACTTATTTGAAATATCAGTATGTATTTATGTATATTATTCACGTAAATCTGTTCATCAATTTTACGGAATCGTAAAAGTATCTTCGTTTATCATGATTATCATGATAAACAAGGATAAAACATGGCGGCACAAGAAGAACCAGGTTTAGTTGTTTTCAATATTGAACCTTTAGATGCTGAAACGAATGACTTTCAACCAAATACCCATGATGGAAATTTGGCTGATTTTGACGTGGACAATACTAACAATTTTGAAAGTGATATTTCTGATTATAGTGGTGATGATTTTTACGAAATAGATACTGACAGTGACAATGAAGAACTCCCTACTTATCCCATTACGAATATGCGAAAGACATTTTTCGATAATGATCTACCTGAATTTCTACATTACGATCAAGATGATCAATTGAATGATTGGGATTTTGAAGAAATAGATAGT
>JBCAUG010096076.1:2636-21964 GCA_038406175.1 Haplosyllis leylae | reverse complement strand
TCTTAACGGATTGCCTTGAAACCTTCACAAAGTAGGGTTAATTTTTTGAGACGATTGCAACAAGGGGTAACAACCCTATGTTTCAAGACAGTTACCACCACGGTTACCACAACAGATTACCATGACAATTACCACCACAGTTACCACAACAGATTACCACCACAGTTACCATGACAGTTACCACCACTGTTACTATGGCAGATTATGACGACAGTTACCACCACAGTTACCCTGACAGTTACCACCACCGTTACCACGGCAGATTACCACGACAGATTACCACGAAAATTACCACCACAGTTACCAGGACACTTACCATGACAATTACCACCACAGTTACCACGACAGCTACCACAACAATTACTGCAACAGTTACCATGACAATTACCACCACGGTTAACATGACAATTACCACCACAGTTACCACAATAATCTTTACCATGGTTACCATGACAGTTACCATGACAATTATGACCACAGTTACCATGATAATTACCACCACGGTTACCATGATAATTATCACCACAGTTACCACGACAATTACCACCATGGTTACCATGACAATTACCACCACTGTTACTATGGCAGATTATGACGACAGTTACCACCACAGTTACCATGACAGTTACCACCACCATTACCACGGCAGATTACCACGACAGATTACCACGACAATTACCACCACAGTTACCATGGCAATTACCACCACAGTTACCATCATAATTACCACCATGGTTACCATGATAATTATCACCACAGTTACCATGACAATTACCACCACGGTTACCATGACAATTACCACCATGGTTACCACAACAACTACCACCAAGGTTACCATGACAAATTGAAAAATTGCACATTTTTGATTCCAAATCTTTAGTTATCTATTGTGATATCTTATTCTGGTATCTTTGAGTTACTACAAAATGAATAAAAGATCACACCACAAATAAGACCACAACAAGAAAAAACAGCTCTGCATGAAGCCAACTGGCTTTCTTGTTTATGTTTACACTCTTCCCCTTCCTCACAAGCCCACTCACCTGTTTCTTCCCTGTTGATAGTTGCCAGCCAGTCCGCCATGCTGAACTCATCCTGCTCATTCATCAATCTCTTGAGGATGTCGGGCTTCAGGGTTGTGGATCCTCCCGGACCTGCTGTCTTGCTGGAGTTGGTCAGGAACTGCCTAAGAACCTCCTTTTGCCAGTCACCTGTAGCTGCAGTGTTTTTGGTCATGAAAGAGGCCCTGATCTGCTCCATGAGGTCCTGCTGTGTGGGGGCCACCCTGGTTGGCTGTGAACTTGTGGCATCCATGTCCATTTGGGTTGCCTTCAAGAGAGCTTGAATCTCAGGTGTAATGATGTCAGTTCCTTGTATCAGCTGGGAGGCTCTGCTTGCTAACTCCCTCTGCTGAGTAAGAATGTTTTGCAGAACATTCTTGGTGTGTTCCTCCTCCTCTGCTTGTTTCGCAGCCTGCTCAGGTTTGCCCAGTGGGTGCGTGATGTCTTCCATTTTCTTCCTGAGCCACTCCATTTGGTGTGATGTCATGCTTGGGGGCGGCAAGGTTGATTTTATGGCAGCCATTCGCTCCTCATGAGCCTTCTTTTGTTGAGCCTTTGCCACCTTCAGCTGGTCCAAGGCCGCCTGCCAGGCCTCTTGTTCTTGTTTCTATTTCTCCAGTTCGTTCATCATCTCGGCCTGGGCCACCTGTTGTTCCAGATTCTGGGTGGCTTCTTTCTGTTTCTCGAGCTGTGCCTTCAATTCCTCGGACATGTCGCTGCGTATTTGTCCTGGCTGTGTGGCACCCCTGTAAGTCTCCACAGGTGCACTGGTCATGTGACCCGCTTGTACTGTTTGTGGCGTTGAGGACTTATTGATGTTTACACCTTTATTGTCCGATGCATTATAGTCGCATGCATGCGGACTGCTCCCACCTGATGCCGTGTTGTCTGTACCTGCTGGGACACTGTTCAAAGTGTTATCTACACTGTTTAAGGTATTGTTTAAGGTATTGTCTGGAAGTAGGTCACTTCCGTGTTCATGCGTGACCTCAATATTATCGGATTTGTATGCAATGCAATGTGCGTGCAGAGGTGACCTGACTGTGCTTGTGTCCTTGCTTTTACCTGGTGAGTCAAACTGAAGTATCCCGTGTGCAACTTGACCCGCTACTGTTTCAGCTAAATCACCAGATAAGTGGAATGCCCTGTAATGCTTGACATTCTGAGCAGCCTCCCTACGCTGTCTGTCCATACGAGGACATGAATTGCTCGTACCTGATACTTCCACCGTTGTCCTGTCGGGGTTCAACAACCCTGTCCGTGTGCCTTGTTATCCCAGCTCACCAGCTGAACCAGACTGTTCCCTTGTCCCAGCTCATCAGCTGAACCTTGTCCGTGTTTGTATGTGTGTGAACTTCCCGTGTTGCAGCTAAACAGCTGTACCCTGTGATTCCTGTGTAAATTTTTGTGTTGCAGCTAAACAGCTGAGCCTTGTCTTCCCTGTGCTGGTCACAAAACAACTGGCCAGTCCCTTAACTGTCCTGCCCTTAAATAGTGGTGCTCAATCATGCATGCACGTCACTCGAAGCCCCCTGTGATTCCCCAGAATGCTTTCCTTCCGAAGCATTCTGCCAATATCTGCGCTCAAGACATACATGGACATAAAAGTATACGCTAACGCTCAACGCTTTTGGATACAGATAAGATCAATAACTAATTAAGCTACACTGCACTGAATAATGTCTACCATTTTTTCCCTACTTTATGTGAGCATTACAACAAATTTGCAGTAAGTGTGTTAACCGATTGATGCGAATCTTTCGCTTCATGTTAATGTTTTTCTCCCTCAGTGAGTGGGCAAAACCGATGTTTGGTGTTGGTAAGGCGTTTTGCAGCCGCGTTGCTACATGTTTACTGATGGAAGTTTCACTTCTGGCAAGTGTTCATGTCGTAACTTATGCATCGTGGCAATCAGAGAGGTTGTACATTGTATCTCTTCACTGCGATTCCATGCAATGATCAAGATATTCTCGAAAACTTCGGATATTTAGTCGCTTTTTATTGCACACGATGATAGCTCGTGTCACATGCGAATTTACAGTGAGGATAAAACATTCCTGTTGGTCGATGCGTCGATGCAACAAAGTTCGTGAACTAAATATACGGTATTGAAACATTTGCAAATACTTTACAATGAATTTCACACTTCCTTCTAACGTTAGCAGAGTACATTTCGATTCTACCTTTCGATTTATAATGTAGACTAAAAATATACTGTCAATTGGTAATCTGGAGTGGTTTCTTGGCTATGAACCTCTAAATATCAACTGTAACTGGCATAAACCCCCTTTCGTGTTTACTAAAGCTGTACATGTGGTCTTTCTTTACCTTAGCACAAAATGATTACATTTTACGTATATCACATCAAAAGACATCGGACACATTGTCAGTTTCAGTTCACAATTATTGTGTAGCACAACGATACAATACTTGAGAGGCGCCACAATAAATGAAAGAGAAGACCACTGTCATTGATTGGATTTAAAGAACTGAACGCTCAAAACCATGGTCTGAATCTTCTGGTGAACCAAGTACGTAATCACCATTAATGTATGACGAAATTGATTAAAAAAGGATTTTGATGATATCACGCGGTATCGAGGGTAGGCTGGAAAACTTCTTCCAGAAAAAGTACCAATTGGTCTTTCTTATTACAACACAAGTTAAGACAAGTGACGCACAATGGATAATTGCACTTACGTTAATAGAATGGTCATCTATAGGCTTGAAGACGACGGGGTCATTGTAAATCTGATGTTTAAGGTATCTTGGAGGACTAGGTTGAGGTCTCGTCTGGGGATTAATCGGTTGAGGATTGTACGTCGCTGGAGTACTCATCTTTCTGGTTTTGTTAATACGATTTTCCTATTCACAGATTTCAATGAAGTTTTTTTTTATTATCTGAAAAGAAGAAATATGACAGTCTTCAAAACAAAGTAATCAAAACCAATAAACTACACCGAGAACATAATATTCAACGACATAAACATATTGATACTATTGTCAATAAGGTAGTTTTTCTATCAAACAAGAGATGCCCAGGATACATCCGAGTTCGACAACACTTGTGCATGTCCAAATAAGGAAACAAAGTCTCTCTTTTTTTTGCGGTAAGTGCGACATTCCTGACCTCTTGCTAAGTAGGTCTGAAAAAGTTCAATCATGGTAAATGGTGTTGAAGACCTCGCTGAGCACTAAGAACCATTCGGGAAATATTTTGGGAACATTATTTCTCAGAATGTGACACTTATAAAACACCTCTTTATGGAGAGTCTATCCGTCAGTGCACGGTTTATCATGACCTGCTTGGTTTGTACATTTCTAAGAAATTACCACAAGGCAGTCCATACCACAGTTCTGACATAAAGGTTTAGAACATTCAAAAAATCTCAAAGGAAAACTAATCCGTTCATTTTAATTATATTTGTAAGTGACGGTGCTGAATTGGTGCACATCAGAAATGTCAATTTTTTTTTTTAACCAAGTGCTCCACCTGCTTCACAGTGTACTTAATGTGCTTGGCAGCTGGACTCACTGGCATTATTTCAGTGTTAATAGTGAATCGGCAGAAGCACCAATTTGTTCAGGAAATTCAATCCTGGAACATCATCGAAGAGGTTCATTTTATTTTTTATTGGTTTGGCCATACAGTTGCTGACTTTTAAACTCAATTACTTTTTTAACAAATTTAGAATTAATACAAGGAGCTTGAGCTTCAAACTTCATGCAAATTTCCACACTTTTTTTTACTGAATAGCTCGTATTTCAGTCTGGTTTTTATCAATCTTGAATTCTTCAGTACTACTTCCGTCATTCTCATATCAAGGATGTTATTTATGCCTGCAAATTCATATTGCATGACACAAAAACTTGCAAAACTACGCCAGGCGGATTTAAACGCACAAAATCCTTCTCAAGTGTAATTATATCATTGACACTCTTTCTTCTTTAAAAAAAAAAAACAACACGAAAAAAATACCTCCCATGCACCACGCTATTGTCACTACGTTAATCAGTAAATGTCACATTTTTGGGTTTCATTAATTACTCCTGATGCAAATCACAAAGACAGTAAACGTCCAAATAATGACCCCCTTTCTTTTGCCCGTGAAAGACATCCCCCCCCCCCCCCAAGGGGCAGTCGAAAATATAACTAGCAGCAACAAGTGCAGGTCTCCTCTGGACATGAACTGTACACCGCTGTCAAAATAAACCGTCAAACTGTAAATCCCATGTTCTGGCAGAATATTCTAACTTTTCATTTTCGGAAGGGGGGGGGGGCTCAAACCGTAAATTAGAATAAAACGTGAATCGCTAGTCACCCACGATTGGAGTGAAAATAAACGTTAAAGAAGTTAGAGACAATACTTATTTCCTCCAGATTCAAACAATACGTATACTCCAGATTCATCGAAACCCATAACAAATATCTGGATAGTTAATATTAATTTTAAGGTAACACCAAAAACTGTAGTTGTCGTGGTATTTCTCTAACCAAGGATACACACACAGCGGACTCACAGTTGCAGCAAGTGATCAATGATGTCACTACTGAATACACAGAATTGAGGCCCCAAAAATATCAACTTTGTTTGGTCTCTCACTAAAAAGCATTCCATGGTCTCTCACTAAAAAGCATTCCAAAGTAAAAGCTGTAAAGACATGTCCTGAATTAATAAGAAATTTTGCGTCAGTAATGCAAGTCACGTCCGTCGTTTAAAACCTCGTGTAATCCCCATTTCAGTTATTTATTGACTCACGAAAATGGGTCACAACTTTTCCTTTCAGTTAGTCGTTCAGATTAGTAAAAAGGAATCACAACTCAATTGATCAATATCCTGAAATATTCTTCTTTTTTGTCTCATTTATTTCTTATTTTTAACATTCAGTTTCCTGCCTTTTTGATTACTTGTTTTGAAGATCATTTAGATTTATATGCAAATAGATCTGCATAAAACTTTATTAAAAGGTCTGCATAGATGTCATGTGCCAGTAGATCTATTTTAAATAGAAGTCCTGCTCTCGAGTCCATCTAATCCAGTTCCCCTAAAACATCTTTCATGAGCTGCTGAAATGCTTCGAAGACAGCCGTCAAAACATGTGAAGAACACTGGATACCTGGACATGAATTTTGTACCTGAACCACTCCAAAGAAGTGACTGCAAAGGGGTGCAGACAAGACAATCCAATCAAAACCTAACCTCATTACACATTATGATCATGATAAAAGTGAAAGTTCTGTGATACCTTGATCAGTCATGAATCCTGCAGTAATGGATCAGCAGGATCCAGTTGGCTGTGGGATGTTCAACCTTGGCCTTAGCCAGCCAAATTTGGAACCCCAGAAATCATTGCGTGGCCTAGATCTACTTTTGCAAACTTTCTGCCGGCACCAAGTTTCCACTTTTTGTAGATAGATCTACTTTGATAGAACTAATTTCTTCTTCTTGACACTATTATTTAATGCAGCAACACACTGCACAGAAGATTTCTTACCCTTTTAAGCGAATATCCACAAAGTAGCAGGTTCTAGTTCGAGTGTAAACTGATTTTTACAGGACCTCAATTCCTGAGATACTTTCCTATCACGTCATGTACGGAAGTAATATTGTCCGACAGGGGGCAGTAGATGTATTACAAGAACCTTAGATGACGCTATTAATCGCTTTACATTTCCCGCTTCAGATTCATCGTTCTGTTCACAACGAGTCCCAGCATTGACTCTAGCCTAGTGTTGATGCTTAGAATGGGTCTGGGGGCCCATTTGAATTATTAAGCCCAACGGTCTCACCTTCTTGAATGAGATCTTACATTAACGTTGATGCTGATGTTCAAACCTTGTTCACACGTACCGACAATGAGCCTGTCTAATGCGAAGACCGCAAGGTCAATGCCATACCCTCCCATTATATAATACGCCCCTAGCGGACAGCGGGCATTTCAGTATTACCTCCTGGACTATGTACAACTTGTAGCCCTGCCAATAAACCAGCATTCACGCAATCAATCACTGTGTCTTGTCTTTGTAACTCCATGACATGCCACAGTCTGACAAGGTGTGTATGCACAAACTTACAATGGTTTTGGGACTTTGTACTCAGAAGTAATGTTAGTCCAATGTAAGGACTTGCCAGTGTCTTACCACTGCATTGTTGTGTGACCCCCTCTCTGTGAGATTGTGGAATTTATCAATAAAGGCTCACAGAAGCTGATTGTTCTCATTCCAGAGAGGCCACCATCTTCGCCAGCGGTAGACGCTGGTGGTCTGAGCTTCCCACCCTATAAGATTTGATAGCTCCCACAGCCCTTCTCTGGATTAGGGTATCAATGGTGACTTTAGGACTTAGAAAAGCAATACTGGTGACCGACGTGTGATGCGCGCTACAATCGGGTTTTTTTTTTCAAAATAAATTTTAGACCAATTTGACCAATTCATCTAATGGTCATTTCTGCATCTATGGTTATCATAGTGAGGCTACTCATTTATGGACAGGTGTCTATTGATGTCATCCAACTTTTCAGACTTACTGCAATATAATTTATGGTGATGTCTAAATTGATAGTAAGGGTAATTTGATAGTTAGCATCAGTTGGTTAGTGAGGTAACTATTAAATTGTTTAGATCAATTGGTCCAATTGGTCTAAAATGTATTTTGAAAAAAACCTGATTGACCATTACCTTCACATGTTGGGTTTTCTCCACTCCATTGTCCTGAGGATTGACAAGTTCTAGTGTTAGAACCCGATAAAGAACGGCCGGAATCACAAAAGAACCTTGCAATAGTATTCACTGGGTAGTGTTCATTAACACCAATTTTAGTATAAATAACTTTGCCACATTCGATGGCCAGGACAGGACAAATAGCTGCAAATATACACACATTTTTAATCATGTATGTATGTATGTATGTATGTGACTTGAGTTTGAACTGGACTGAGAACATTAGGGAGAAAATTAAAGAACAATTGCATGGCGCCACATTCTCACATGCTGGGGCGGTCTCTGATGTCTCAGACCAAGATTATGCATATTGTCTGAGATAACCCAAATGCCTTCTTTGAGCAAACTCAGTCATGTAGGTCTGGGTTGAGTCCAACCCAGGCCTACACAAATTTGGAAATTTTCCTTCCTTCCTGAATAGTTCCAAAATTCAAAATATTCTTAAATTTGCATCCAACTGAGACCTGTAGGTCTCGGTTGGCTCAAAGAAGGCATATAGGTTATCTCAGACAATATACATTGCAAAATCTTGGTCTGAGACATCAGACACCGGCCTGGCGTGTTATACTACAAACTTCTTAGAATTTCACCACAAGAGATTTCATAATTTGACAGGTTTGGGTGTAAATCTAAATAATTGAATCTTCAGAATTTTTTTCTCGTTCACACTGTGATAATAGTATTTTGAATCTGAAGAAATTATTAGTGAACAGGCACAAACATTTTTCTTTGCATCAGAAACAACATGTCAACAATTTTCATTCTGATTATCGTAATCAAGTACAAAAAAAATCAAAAACTTTATAAACAGAAACAAGGCTTACATTCAAATTGAACAAAAGACTACTTGCAAATATAGTAGATCTTCATTTTAGAATATATTTAATTAGCATATAAGGGCTTAGTAGATAATGACATAATCTACAATTATGAAGGACATTTATCTTCTAAATTAACATATTTTGGGAAAATAGTCAGAAAACCCTTTTACATTCTCTTACATTTTTTCTATTTTGCTCTAAAATCCTGTTTCCTGATCATATGCATTGGCTCAGTGTTGAAATTGTTTTTTTGCCAATTGGGGCAAAGGATAATCGTGTCTTTAGGAAAGACATCTTGCACATCTGTTGTCCTAAACTGTAATTGCTGCCTTTTATCTATTCGTGTTTTCCTATTTTGGTTTTGAAATTAGGTGAATTCATCTAATTAGTTGAATTAGACAAGAGCTTCATGGATACTGGAATCTATTATCTATGATTAGTAATTTGTTCACATACAATGTATTTAGCTATCTGTGGATAGTGTAAATTAATTTTTCACTATCCATGGAGAGTGCTCATTCATTTTGCAATATCCATGAATAGTGAACTGCTTCATACAAATGAAGATAATAATGCAAATCTAATTCATCTAATTCGGCAAGATCCAAAGCCAAAATAGGAAAAACACGATTGTATAACATAATGACAACAGATCTTTAAAATGTAGAAATGACGAATTATTACCTCTGTCACATGTTATCTCTTCTCCATGCCAATTTCCTGAATAATCACATGCTCTATAAATTTCGAGGATGGGTTCACTGAAAAACAAATTCTCGTTTGAATCAACGGATGGGGAGTACCCATGATTGCAATCAAAGTATGCTTTGGTACCCCTGGGATACCGCCCATTTCCAGCAGATCGTGTGTAAGTTATTTCACCATTTGACAATGTTAGACCCGGGCAAAGTCCTGGAAATAGATGCAAACACTATTTAGAGAAATCCTTCGACGTGTGTAAATTAGTTATTTTTCACTGGTGTAAAATTTTTCAAAAAGCAAAATTCTTCTGAATAGAATGCTCTTATATATATAGAAAGTTAAACAATCTATCAACTTCTTCACCTGTGCATATGAGTAGGTTAGTCTGATCTTTCCAGTGTCCAGGATGAAGGCAAGATGTGGTGTCAACACCAGATGATCTGTATCCAGATATACATGTCAAGTAAGCCTCAGTGTCTTCAGGGTACTGTCCATTCACTCTGGATTTAGTGAAATGTACTGTTCCCCCACTCAGGGTGAAAGACTCACAGAATGCTGGAACTAAAAACAAATTTATCTTTGTCTCTAAACAGTAGTGAAACGTGCCTTGATAAAATGGTAGTTTTTGTATTGGCAATTCTCCATTTGTTGAATTTTTTGCTTTAAGTTTAAAGTAGTTTAAAATCTTAAATGCATTTGAACTTAAATGGAAGCTTTATAAAGTATTCAACAATAAAAGGAATCAATTATTTTCACAAACAAATCAATTTGGTGGAAATCAAAAATAAATCTTTATTACTTTTGGGACATGTAGGTAATGATGGGGACCATTCTCCGTAACTTTGACAATAAATTTTCTTCTTTTCAGCAGGTCAAAGATCATATCCAGTATTACATGATAGATGAGCTGTCCTTATAATACCGAAGGTGAGGGAATAAGTGACCTTGCCATTGGAAAGGCTTACATCTTGACAGGGTTTTTCTGCAGAATACATTAAAAAGGACAACTTAGTACAGTTTTACCAGAAATATGATTCAACATAGTAAGAGTATTACTTATTTAGTTGTAAGAAAACTACCTACATGGAGGGGATAGTTTAGAATGTAAAAGGTACAATAGTTATTTTTGTAGCAACCTGCTTAAATATTTTAGTATAATTTCAGTTTTTGCGAGATTAACTGAAAAAACTGCTAGAAAAAACCTAATCCAATCCAAAACATAGGTGTTTTAAAATGGGTCAGTGATATTACCTGTGGAGTGATAGAGACATAACTACTTTAAGCTATATGTAATTTAATTTTCCATACCCTCTCTGCAGATTGGTGTTTCCTGCTTCCATGTTGCAGAAACTTGACACGTGGTGAAATAATAACCATTGAGAATAAACCCTTCATTACACTTGAAGTCAGCTTTGATGCCTGGAAGGTAGCTACCATTGACAGCATCTCCATTGTATTCCACTGTACCATTTTCCAAAAAGAGAGGTGGAGAGTTTTTTCCTACATCTGGAAAATTTATGGACATTTTTTTTATTAAAACTCTGTATTGATTAACTTACTCTGCCATTTATTAGACACATATTTATTTTTAAAATAGCTTTTGTAAAATAAAAAAACAAAACACCACCTTTTTCACATGTTATGGGGTACCAATTCCATTCTCCTGATGATTGGCAAAGCCTGTTGTTTGAACCAGATATACTAGAAAGGCCATATCCATCATTGCATGTGTGGGAAGCTCTGGTATAGGTAGGGTACTTTCCATTACTTGGAGAGCGGGTGTAAGTAATTCTGCCATTTGGAAAGCTAAGAACAGGGCAGGATCCTACAAATATAATTAAACAATAATGGCATACATTGCTTGTAGATGTGTTGTGGGTTTTTAATTTATTGTACCTTAGTGTGAATGATAGATAGAAAATAAGCTGAAAGAGCAGAGATAATCTTAGGTGGCAAAGATCTGTAAAAATAAAATTCTGCATTAAAATGTAAAAAAAGTAGGTTCCCTTTCTGTCCATTCAGAGTAAAATCACTTTTTGTGGAATGTGATAGACCTGTTATTGTAAGTAGTGACAATTAGGAAAGTATAATTTACCCTGTTGTCTGTGCGTTTTCTTCACTTGTTTGGCAAAATTTGGAAAAAGTGTTGCTTGTGGTTGCTGATCAAATGATCTTGGGCTTTAGCTTTGGGTGACAGCTTGGTATTGTACCATGCACTACTGAACAGCCAAACATTTGAGCTTTTCCATTTTTGGTTGGAGGAATTTGTCAAATTTTTGTGGAGTATTTTGAAGTTCTGTTAATTTTCTTTACTGAACGCTGCGTTTTAGATTATATTGGAAATAAATACCTGTACAATTACAGTAATCATGTCAGTATGAAATGTAATATGTTTTACAAATGTGAAGTACAAATAGAAAAAATGACAAATTTGACAAAAACTGTGATATCTGTGAACGCAAAAATTCAACTAGTTATCAAAAAATATTCAAACTGATAGAGATTACGATAGTTTTTGTGCAAAAACTTATGTTTGTAACATTACTAGCAATCATAGCCAATGACAATTGTTGTACCAAGCATTGTTGAGGTGTTAATGAACAAAATAGCATTGTGAATTAGTATCTGTGGAAATGATTGAGCAGCCAAAAGTGTATTTTTCAAAATACATTTTAGACCAATTGAACCAATTGGTCTAAATGATTTGATAGCTACTTCACCAGCCCACTGATGCTAAGTATCAAATTTGCTGACTATCAATTAAGACATAACCATAATTTATATTGCAGTAAGTCTGAAAATCTGAAAACCTTTGGATGACATTAATAGACACCTGTCCTTAAATGACTAACCTCATTATCAAACTGTAAGAAATGATAGTGACCTGACCATAGATGCAGAAATATCCATTAGACAAATTGGTCCAATTGGTCTGAAAATTATTTTGAAAAAAACCTGATTGACTTAACAGATTCGATATTCAACAAACTCTCCAAAGCTTAAAATGGGTTTATAAGTCCCGCAAAAATTCTAATATTTTAATAAAGAGGTAGTCAGGGAAATTTCTGTTAATTATTTTCACTGAATTCAATAAAGTAATTAAATGAAATCTGAAATTAAACTGACCTGTACATTTGTGGATCTCCGTTTGAAAGAAAACAATGCACAACACCACGGTAATACGGAAAGCCATGCTGTCGTCTCGGCACTGAGGTGAAATCTCCTGTTGAATGGTTGAGATTATACCTTTTTCCTCTGCTCATGGACTGGAGTTGTTCAATATGTCAATATATATTAGTAAGTAGTGCGGCAGGTTGTGCAGTTGGCCAATGAGGATCAACAGTATATACAAGGGTAGAGGTACCCAATCATGGGCCAATGTTTCATGCTGCTTCACAGCAATGCGGAAGGCCATGCTGTCATCTCAGCACTGAGGTGAAATGTTCTGTTGAAAGGCGGCAACGTGGTTGAGACTATAACTTTTTGCTCTGCCCATGGAGTCAAGCAGCTCGATACGTATCGGTAAATAGTGCGGCAGTTTGTGTAGTTGGCCCGTGAGGATCAATAGTACACACGAGGGTGGAGCCACCCAGTCATGGGCCAATGTTTCATGCTGCTTCATTTCAACATGCTGTGACAGCGTGTTCAACTTTGGTGTTTGAGATACATCAATTACATGTTCAAAATGTTTTGAAGTAAATGTCACTGTGACAATAAAACAAACAAGGGTCATTAAACTGTGTTTCTATTCGTCCACCCAGCTTTTACTAAACTTGTGCTCACCTTGAGCAAAAGTGAAGAAGAGAGCTCTTTGTAGATTCATGAAGGTTGTGAAATAGAAGTGATTTACTGGAGGCTATAATCAGTTTTGGGGCAAAACCTTTAATTCACGGTCACTTCAAGTTATTCTGTGTGACAGTGCGTTCAACTTTGATGTTGAAAGTTTATACAAGGTCAAAATTCAATTCCAATCCATTGCTTTTTTCTCTGCGGCATTCTCAAAATTGTGTGTTCAAAAATAAGATTTATTGAAACGATGTCAAATGACCGCATACCTTTGACGAGTAACCAAAGATGGGAAAAAATACAATGCGAGAATGGGAAATAAGGACGTGATTGAGAGATTTCACATGGAATGGTACGGTATGATATGTACCCGAAACGTGTTGTGATACATTCAGCATTACATTTTTAGATGACCATACAAATATTGCCCACCCAGTGATGTGCTTCTTTTGATGTTCTATTTAAGTTCAATTTAAAGATCCTCTCTGTGTTCCTGGCATCTCGGTCTTTTGCACAATAGGTGATGTAGCAACTTCGAAATCAGTTTTATTTTATTTTTGTGGCTGAATACAGTAAAAACATTTGGAGAAAAATGAAATGCGCTTGAAGTATGTTCCAATTGAGTATTTTATTAGTTTTTTATCAATGAAAATAAATCAAATGTTGCTTTTTCCTGTCAAGGAAAAATACAAACCAAATTGGAATTATGAGTTTTACACGTGTGATAAACAGAGTGAACGGTACATGCTAATTGCAATGGACACTCCTGTGATTCAAAAACTCATTTTGTGAAAACTGCACAACAATTTTCTGCGCTTAAAAGAAAAACGCAAACGTTATGAAAAAATGCAAGGTCAAGTATTTTGCTACAACATCTGTTGATATTGGCGACTCTAATTCAAATGTCTGTGACATTTGTGTGGAGAATCCTCAATTTTGTCACTTAACATTTAAGATACATCTTCTTACTCTTCGTACGTCCTTCACATTAACACCCTGCAGGAAGTTCAGTGCATTCTGCCAATTGCGAGGATTTCAGTAAATTCTGTCTAGATGTCTTTCAATACTCCAATTTAAAGTCTATGAGAATTTCATATTTGAACATGTGCAGTGATTCTATCCTGATAATTGCCACATAAAATTACATGCATCAGTGAGTAGATCCCAGCTATTTTAAAATTTCAGTTTGCAAATGAGCTAAATATCCAAGAAATACTCAGCGGATCAATAAATTCTGATTGCAAATTCTGCCTACCTAATGTTTTCAGATTTAGACAGAATTTACTGATTCATAATACTTGCCCAGTCTGAATATATTCAGTCCCAATGGGAATTACAATGGTGTAGACAGTTATAGGTTCTTAGACGGAATTTATTGACTGTATAAAGTGGCTGAAACCAGATCAAACTGATTTGTTGTCATTGGTCAAAATACTGATCTTGAAAAAACACATAGTTCTGAAAATTCAAATGTATGTATTATTGGTGCCAATATTTTCGTTCAATATCCCTATGAGATTAAAGCCAATTAATTTGGCATCTGAGGTACATTGGCCAAATTAGAGATAAATTTTGGATGATTTTGTTATTGGTCTATTTTCCACCAAAAATGAGTGTGAAAACCAACCCTCCCCTTGACTTACATTGAGACAAAATTTACTGAAATCCTTGCAAATGGCAGAATTTACTGAACTTCCTGCAGGGTGATTAAATGGTGAATTGTCCTATGCGAATATTACTTTATGAAAACTGATGGTTCACGGAGATATATTTGTAGAGGTTAATTAAGTCTTTAAATCTCTCACAACTTTTGAGTACATGGAGATAGTCTGGCTGGCAAAATCAGTTTTTTAACTTTGTACATAAACCTTTGTCTACAACGTTTTACTCATATACGTGTATCTTAGCAACTGATAAGTATCGCTTGACATTAAAATATTTCAAAATCGATTGTCCATTGTATATATCTACAGAGGGCAATGACTACTCGTGCGCTTGTTTTTAACATAAACTTCAATACAGAACTTTCCTTCGGAGTACAAGGTAATACGACATACGATTACCTTAAGAAGGGCATTAGTAATACACCAGAGGGAAACTGCATTCTCCCTTAACATAAGGCCATAAATATAAAAAACCATAACTGCTGACAGATCAGGCTAAACAGCCCACTATTACATAATAACCAACAGCACAGCTTCACTGGGGGTATATAACCTACACACAAGCCCTGCACTAGGGTTCCCTCCTAAAACCTTGACAGCTAACATGCAACCTAGCTTAAGCAGTGGAGTCCGGTAACTGGAGTGCCAACTGCCAACTTACTTTATTTTACTGAAGAGTACGGAGAGAGAATACTTATTAGTTAAAGAACCGAAGTAATAAGACAACAGGAGTTTTACTCATGCATGGGCATCTCATCAACTGATAGGTAAAGCTCGACAACAGAATATTTCAATATTTACAGAGTATAAAGACTTCTCTCGTTTGTTTTTAACATAACTTTCTACATAAAACTTCCCTTCGAAGTTTTAGGAATGATGGCACAGCATGTCAACTGATAGGTAACATTTGAGTTTTTCGTTTTAAAATTGCATGTTAAATTTTTTGAATTTGCTAAATTATTTTGCTACCAGTATTTGTAAATGTGTAATACAAGTAGTAATTTGTACTGGTATGTTGAAATCTGGGGCACAGGGTCAATATTTTCAAATTGGCACAGATGCATAATTCATACCCTTATTTGTTTAAAAAGAAGACCCATATTTAAAATAATTTGAAAAATGTAACAAACCAAAAACGGAAATCTGGATTCTCTTGTCTTCCAGAAGATCCCAGTTAATGTGAAATTCAGAAACTTGATGCAGTTTGACACAGTTTGTGTTCATTTACAAACATAATATCAACCCAAAACGTTTGAAATGCAAGATAGATGTCACCAGAAGTGAAAAATAAATGCATCAGTCGCTCCATAAAAAGACTTGAGTCCTCAGAAAATTTGAAAAGAAGGTTCTTTGCGCCGCTCCTAAAACAAAAATGTTTTACAGTAAAGAAAGCTAAATCATTGTTATCCACCTATGCTTTCCCATCTATTCTACAGAGATCGTTGTCACACAGGTTACGTTTTGCACTCTTTAACACTTTACTATGCATATAATTAAAAAAGCAATGTGAATCACCGAGGGAGACATCCTATTAACTACAACGTGAATTTGAACAATTACGGATTGCTGTTTTGTAAATCAAGGACATACTTGGAAAATACTTTTTGGTCATGTATTTTATTTATTTTGCCTTTTTTCAAGCACAAAGCATCAACTATAATGCACGAAATTCAATGAATTTGGAGTCGCTATAGTACATTGAATTACCGCACAACGGGGAAAATACGCTCACAAAGTGTATTGACATTTACTGAAAATAGTCTTTTACCACTCTTTTCTGTGCATCACTTCAACTGATCATTTCTCTTGATATGAATAGTTTGTGAACGCTGAATGTCAATGTGTACCTATTCATAGGGGGTGAAGACTTTTCTTTGATTCAAATCAAATCCATACTGCTATGATAAACTTCAACACATTTGAAGTAATTACAAATGCTTGTTATTCTAGATACGTAAATCTTGCACCCACAAAATTACCTGCAACTGTGACTCTAGCTGGTAGCTACAGTCCGAAGCCTCACAAATATGATTATTAACACATGAAGATTGTTTGTAGCCTTTCACACAAACATTTCGTACAAAGTTGGTTCTTCTCATGTGTGGGCACTGTATTAACCGATAGGTAAGGTTTAACAATAATTTAGCTCTCTTAGATGTTGTAGGGTTATGTTTAAAACAAGCACGAGACGTCTTTACCTTCTGCAAATTTTGTTGCATGAATCGGTTTAGAAAGACAATGATGTCATTGATGACGACGAATCGTGAATTATAGAAATAAATTGGATTGTGTTCGAACTAAGAAACACAAGGTTGACCAATGCCAAATGTATGGAAATATGTACTTCAGGAAACAGGAAATCTTTGGTTGTTAAGTGTCCAGAACTACAAAGGTTCTTTAAGGCAAAACATTTTCTCATCGATCCCACTGCAGGAATGATGAACACCTTCACTGATCCATTCATTCGAGTTTTTCCTAAATAATACAAATCTGACATTTCTGGCATTTTTGTACAAAATTGACATCGACGGTTTCAAAATAAGCAAAAAATAAAGTTACCTCCAGTCGAACTCACAACACCAACTATCTATGGCTTAGAATCCCAATGCCTTGCCCACTCAGCCAGAGAGACTTGTGTTGTACAGATGTGTTAAATCTTGAAATGATTCCAAGTCCCAAAAGTGAAGTGGAGCATGACACAAAGTTAGAACATTCTGTTCAACACAAGAGTGTAAATTCTAGATCTATGTGTTTTTATCTTTATTTCAAGTGAAAATATGTGAAAATAAAGAAGACACAACTAAATTTTGAAATTGATGCGGGGATCTAGTTTTACTGGACACAGAATCACCTGTAGCTATGACAGCTGCAGGACGCAGGAGGAAAATCGTGACCGTGGTAACTTGATACCTGCAGGTAGAAGTCACCGTCCAAAGCTTCATAATTGTAAAATCTAAATTCAGCACTGAACTTTAATACTTTCATCGAACTGATGATGTTCTTCATTGACTAAAGTAAACGTGAAACTTTTTTTCAGATTAATTTAATATTTCCGTTCCATAAAAATTCCTTTTCGATAAGTGATGATGGTGACACAGTAAATAACTTTAAAAAGCAAAGATTTTGGTAATATATTGCAAAACGCACCGAATCAAAAAACAAAATAAAGTGAAAAAAATTTATGACGTTGTCATCCTTCTAACTTACTAACGTTAGACCTAACGTTACACCTTCACAAGTTAATGGTAACATTTTTTCTTGCAAACTAGGTTTTTATACTAATGTTATAATGCTGATAATTGTAAAGTACCATTGGTTCTAATATCCATTAAAATTCATGCATGTTAATTTAGAAGATAACCCCGCAGAAAGGGCAAAATTTGCGTTGAAAGAAACGATATTGGAACAGAGATCAGACCTGGACCAAGACGAACAGGTTTGCCCATATTCCGGATTGTGCTTCTAATGCGTCCGGTACATTACACGTGGCAAACTGTCGCCTGGACAAAATATCTCGAAATAAAATTAAACATTTCACAAATTATATTGATCGTTTAGTTAAGTGATTGCAACACAGAGATAGTAGCATCGATTTTTGAGGATATTTCACTGCAGAAAAGGTAAGATTGTGCAAACTTTTTTATCTGCAGATTTGAAATAAAGGCATTTTGTTGGTGGCAAAGATAAGAATATTCTATTCGAAATACACTACTGATAATTTAGGAAAATCTTCTGCAGTTCTTTCATGACCGTTTTCAGAATGGAATCTTCTCTGGGGCGATATTATCTTCAAATTACACCAATTGCTTACGCCCCAGATTTGTGGACAGCTTTATCCGGGAGGCGCCTCTGCCTAATTCTTAAAATGTAAAAGTTGGCGTTCCCTCACTTCCTCGGGGTTGACAAAAGTCCGTCTGGGAAATCCTGGATACGTCAACACAAAAGAATTTTCCACCTTCGAATTATGATATTTTGGTGCTTCTTCGTCATTTTTGTTGAAATTCTAAAATTTAAGGTGTACGTTATGAACCATTGTATTGCCCTCTATTAACGTGCTCATGCAGAAAAAATGTGGATACATTGAAATATTGTTCCCGTCTTATTTTGACAGATGAAGATTTTACAATGTTATCTAGCTGTGCTCACTGCATTGTGCGTCGTTGTTGTTGTCGTCACTGGAAACGATGACGGGCAGTGTACCATGGAAACAAAGGAAACCTGTAGCGAAGACTCGAGTGCGGAAAACACTAGTGAAGATAAGGAACAAACCGTCAGAATTCCGGACCCGGACAACACCGAGACATGTACGAAGGATTCCTGTGATAACAAGGACAACAGAGTCAAACAAGATCAACCCGGAGACCGTGTCCCCGTGAAAGAGGCAAAAACAACAGAGGATAGCAACACCAGAGGTAACAAGAAAGTCCTCCTGCGTGAACGCAAGAGGCATACCGACCGCGGCGTAGCAAGTCCCGGGGGGGGTACTCATCCTTAGTAACCCCCAGCTGGGACTGAGTACCCCTCCCCAGCTTGGACTGAGTACCCTCCACCCCCACTGGTTGGGACTGAGTAC
>JBCAUG010095965.1:0-21967 GCA_038406175.1 Haplosyllis leylae | reverse complement strand
AGTACCCCCCCAGGACTGAGTACCCTGCCCCCCCCAACAGCTGGGACCTGAGTACCCCCCCCTGTTAACTGACAAACAGGACTCAAACTATTACCTTCCCCCATCCTTCGGATGGCGGGCGGTAATCAATGGAACATATTTACGTTGTCTGAAAAGAATTAGGTCTCAGAATTTGATCCGTTAGATTCTTTGTCTTTTTTATGTTTTGAATTTTTTCGAAAGGGCCTTGGTGCTCTGTATATTAAATCAATGCCATTTTTCATTATCATGACCAATGCTGTGCGGTGTTCCTGTTGTAGACAGTGTTGCGTAGCCTTGTACATACATGTAATGTGTACAAGTCTTTGATGACTTTCTATCCTTTGTTTGGTCTGTAGAAAAGTTTAGTGACCTTAACCTGTGGTTATATATCCCGATTGAATACCTAAAGCAAGCAAAATTGTAGGAAGATGTGAAAGATAAATGATTTCTGTAGAAATCACGAGACACCAATTCCCCATCTTCTATGCGTCACATTCATTGGAAGTAACTGAGCAAGGTATGTTGTATTTTCAGCGATTCCAAATTCTTGTGAGAGACATCTACGCCTTCTATCCACTGCTTATCAAGTACGTGGATTTGCACAGATCTAATTGGTTGAAGAATCCTCACCCAGACTCAGAAACGCTGTACCTATGTGTGGCGGATGTGTTCAACCTTTGGTCCAAGTCTCATGTAAGAGTTCCTTATTACGCGTCACGTGGAATATTGAGTTAGAGGTGGATCCAGAATTTTATGAGATGAATTTACGAACAGGTTTTACCATATATTTTCGTTTCTTGACTTACTTTCACTGTTTTGTGTGAAACGACCTTAACTGGCATCTTTTTCTCTCTCCAGATGTTCAAAAAAGAGGAACAAAACTTCGTATTTGCAAATGAAATCGACAACATGGCCCTTATTATGCCGAGTCAGGAAAAGGGTCAGGCAACAACCCCGTCGACCCCAGTAGACCAGGGTGACGAACCTCTCCATGGCCGTAAGAAAGGGCGAAGCCGTGGCCATCGCCGCATGGAACCGACATCCAGTTTGAACGTGGCCTGCCTCAAGCGCATGCTGCCTATAGGTCTTAACATGTTTGGTGGACAGGAACAGGAATTGGTGCAGCAGGCCAAGCAGCGTCTCATCGAGGTAAGAATCTTTCCGCGATTTAAACGTTTCATTATAGGCACCTCTGTACTACTAAACGGTAAACTAATTGAAAGAATCTACACGAGAAGGTGTGTAATGAAACCAAAAATGATATGGACATAACTTGTAACAAAAGTGGTAATCTACACAGAAACTTGAAATTTAGTTTCATCCAGTCTTTCTTTTTGCTCTTGATATTCACTATTTCCAGTTTACGTTTAGCTGTTCTTGTGTACGTGTTGAGATATCAATGTTTCCTATCTGTGTCATTAGAATAGACTCAAAGTTGTATCTATGTGTCACTCTATACAGATGTATCATAAACATTTCGCTGAAGGTGTAAAGGTAGTCTGACACAAAAGCACAAAAATTGAAATTGTTGGTCTCAAGCCACAATTCCATATTTCAGGCACAGCCGTAGAATTTGCCTCCAGTGCAAAAACACTATCGAATGCCAAAATCTTTCGTGAAGCATGTCTTACTCTTTATTACTTCACAAAACTCTGATTCTTTTCTAGAATCGTTCTCTTTTTACTTTTGTAGCGATGTGCAATCTTATCTTTGTTTTGTTTTGATTTTCAACTAATAAAATTACTTTTATCTCCTAATATTTTGTCTGAAATCTAACAAATTGAAGTACAGTAATTATGGTTCTTTTGAGTTGAATTGACATAATTATTGTACAGTCAACGGAATGGTGGTACAGCAGTCTCTGACAAGGAACCATACTATGCGTGTGTTGTATGGTTGGATTTTGACATGTTCCAGAGAGAAGCTTTAATCACCTTTGATAATTGAAGTGCAGTGTTATAATTTATAACCTTTGTTCTCTGCTGTAACAATGATTACTCCAACCAACCTTATGTGTGTGCACTTATTAAGAGACAATACTTTGTTAATCTTTGGCCATCACCGTCATCGTTACTGTCATTTCAAACACCAATTCTCGGTGCGCCTTCTCATACACAGCACCAACTAAAAAAAAAACAAAAAAAAATTCATGTTATCCCAGTGGGCAAGTCTTTTTCTTTCGAGTTTTGCCTTTTGAGGTTCTGTTTACACAAGATACTTCGTCTTGCAATATCCATACATTGCCAAAGAAACCTTATTTCACATCCATCTAGTATTTAGTAAACTTAAATCCAACTGGTTGCGATTTGACCATTTTCTCACAACATATGCCAATCATCATTCAGAAGGGTCCTTGTGACCCGAGATTAAATTCGTGTGAGAAAGGAACAAAGTTTGCAAAAGGGTACATTTAAGTCGACTTTTGATATTGAGTCAGAACAAGAATATTTTCATCTTTTTGTTCGCATTCCCCTAAGGATACTGGATTCTTTTAGTGAGGTTTGCTTGTGTATGTGAACCTGGACCCAGATTTAATACAATAACTTTTTTAAGCGCAATTATATTTATTTTAACAGGATGAAGAGCTAAAATATACAGAAGCAAGCAGATTTCTCTTCTTTTGTAGCATGAAGTTTAAACAGCACTTTAATAATTAATACATTTATTCCTAAAATTGGAACCATCGCATGATCTAAATGCCGTTAACTGAACTGCTTGAGCTACATGTGGCGGAGAAACTGGGGAAAAGTAGCTGAATTAGTAAATGTGCACATGTTTAATTATACAGGATATACAAAGCGCATTCTAATATATATTAATTGAAAGTCAAAAACATTTTAACAAATACTTCAAAAATTAAAATGTGGACACTTTGATTTAACAACACTAACGCCACACGAAGCTAAAGCGCCAAATGTGAAATCTCTCCTAACAGAACAGTTTCTTTTTTAGGAGCACTGGTAATACATCTTCCGCAACGATGTATTATCCGTTAAGTGTAGTTTTATTTTTTTAATGATGTTTATGCCAAATGAACCAATTTGAACAGTGACCTTAACCTTCTGTTCATAGTAGCTAATTCATTTATCAATTAGAAAAAGTTCATTAGGGGATGTTAGTACGTAGTATGGATGTAGGTCAGAGTCAGAGTTTCTAAAGGGATAAAATCAAACCCCCAACGTGGCAAAAATGAATGTCTCCCTGGTAGGCTGTACATAGAATACTCTGAGAAATATCCCTTTATGAACTATAAACATTCTGCCAGTTTGACAAGATCAACATATTAAGCAGCCCCTCGGGTGCCTTGTTGCCTGTTGGCCAATATTTTCAATTTTTACTTTAATACAAATACAAATATTTTGCGCATTAGTTTTAAATTATTTTGGAATGAGCTTTTTGTTTTTGGAACAGTTTTTGGAATAGTTTTACAGTTACTGTTGGTGATAGAACAACTTTCAGTTGCAAATTGAAGCAGTTTTTGGCTGGAACTATTCTTTTTGCTCTGTTGGCTTGACCATTGCGCAGCTTGTCCAGAGTAGTTTTGCTTTCGAAATGAAAAGCTGATTTCCGCAAGGGAAATCACTCTGATGTCCACACATTCATTCTTTTTCTCTCAATCTTGATATTTCAGCCTTTTAAGAAAGCAGATGTAACAGATCTAATCCTGTCTGTAAGACTGCCAAACAACGCCTTGTTCAAATTTTCCCGCTGACTCGTTCATTACGTTCATTACTGAAACCTTACTCAACTCGTTTATATTACATACCCCGTCAGGCCCCATGTTATTTTGAACGTATTTACGTTGAATATTTCAGCCATCTAAGAAAGGAGATTTGATTGAACTTACTGTAAGCCAATCAGCCCGATATTAGCTTCATTTTCCGAGTGTTTAAGATTATTCCCATGAAAACATGTTTATTGCTTTAAATCCCCATACTGTTTAAGTTCTGAACATCCCTTTGTGCCTGTTATTGAAAACCATTTTATTCTCAAAACAAAAGCCGCCGACTTTCATCCCGAAGACCATCAGTGCTTCATCTCACATATATTCTAGAAATTGTAACTGAAGTACTACGGAACTTGTTGAGCGCAATTGCCCTGTACATTTAAATTCTTCACTTCTAAGTTCTTCTCTTCTGAGCCGGCTTATTTAATCACGCCTAATCATATGTGTTAGCAGTGTGTTTTTCGTTATACCAGTCAACAATATGATTACCATTGAAAATTAAATGTGTCATTAACGAGATGACTCGAGATGCAGTTTTGCGGCTTGACTCTAGATTAGGTGTAATTGCAGTGATAAAAGTTTATAGATTTTTTTCATTTTTTTAAAGTTTCTTAGATACTAAGTTAGTACTGCAATCAAAATGGTTTGCATTTATGAAAGAGTGATCTAAAATGTAAAACATTGAAATTATAAGTTAAATAGCCAAGATGTAGATAATAGTTTCACATTACGTTATTTGGCTTTAAATCTTCACATGCTTGGCAGATGTGACTAATTATATTCTCCTAAGCCATTAAGATTGTCGCATAACACTTTACATTGTGTAATGTGAACTCTTTCAGAGAGAATCAGAAGGAGACATTGAAGACTTCTTGAAAGCTAGCCTAATGGCTGAAGAGAAAGTACGTAAATTTCACTTATTTACAATCAATCTGTTGTATCAATACCCAACTGAAAAACCGATAATCTCGAAAACTTTACAATATTTCAACCTTTCATAACCGATTGTCTCGAAAATTTTACAATATTTCAACCTTTCATTTTCTTCAACTTTAATGCATAGCCTGATGAAGATGAAGAGATGCAATGGCAAAAGACATTATACAAGAAGATTGGAAGTAAGAAGGAAGGAATTGTGGCTTCAATGGAAAGATCTATCGAAAGGGTTCTTGCGATGGCTAAAGTTCTGCAAGGTTTGCATTGGGTAAGTATCTTCCAAAATACATAATACTTTTAAGTACATTCTCCTCCAAAAATAGCAATGTACATTATGTAAATTTGTTTTTTTTAACTTCGGCTTTATAACTTACCCATTTTATTTCTCGACATTCAGGTTGAACATCCTCCAGCATCTATGAAACTAGCCTGGAAGAAAGTGGTGTCTACACAGCGTAAGAGAGCCGTCATGGCCTGCTTCAGGATGATACCACTTCACAATTTGCACAGGTAAGTTCCAATCGACGATGTATCGTATCTTAACTTTGATATAGTATGAAAAAAACAACATATCTATTATTTGTGCTTTTGTACACATTTGTACTTTTGTACACATTTTACAGGCACAGAGCTATCAATCTTTTCCTGAGAGGCTACAGGGATCAGTGGCTCAACAGGGAGGAGGCGGGCCACACAACACTCATTGATGAAATCACGGTGGGAGATTATTTTACGGAAGAAATCATTGTCGTTTCAAAAGAAAAAGTTTGGTCCAGTTGAATGAAATATATACTGTTAATAAGCTTTTAAAAGTTTATAGCAGCAATGTAAAATGGATATTCAGTGGCACTAGCGTGCATATCAATGATGTTTTGTCCCGCTCTTTGTGTAATCTAGCCTGGTGAAGAAGAGGATGAAATTGAAGAAGAGGCGAAGGAAGAGGTAATTGAAGGACCAATGCCTCTTGGACAACTTATTACCGCCTTCAGCAGAGCTGCGACCACGGAGGCCACAGACAACCTGCTCAATGACGTCCTCTACATATCGTATGCCAACATCATGAGCCAGGTACTCATTACACGCTAAAACATCACAGAAAAATGAAATTGTTCCATCGTCTAGAGAAGCTGAGTGGACAGATATTTGGAAGCAATAATCGCAAGTAAAACCTGGTATTGGTTCATTGCAGAGTTGTCATGGTGGAGATGAAGAGGAGGAAGAGGAAGAAGGTGATGCAGGAGCCTCATTACAGGTACGTTTATTGTTTCATTTCTCGAAATAAGATTTAATGAATTAATTAAACAGTATTTGATTTGCACACGCGTCTGACGTTAATGATCTGAAACGATCATTGCGGTTTTAATAGATACGTCCCCAAAACTTTAAATATGTATCTACTGGAAACTTTCACAATCTCTTTAAACGTTTTTGTGATTGAAAAAAAAAATACGGTAACAGAAACTACAATAAAACTTACTTCAGCTTGTACGTACGTTAGCTTGCCGGAGATGTACTCAGGGTACTGTATACTATGTATCACAATCTATGTTGTTTTCTATTACAATGTCAATGCGTACTATTTGAGTTGTTCGGTTCACTTGTTTTCTGTATTTATTTACATTTTTTATGATTGTATGTGTGGTACAACTTCATTTTCCGGTGTACATGTTGAACAGTTTATTTAAGTGCGTCTTTATAGTATTTCTCACAGTAGTCTATGTTAGAAAACTACTTGTGTCAGATGTCTTAGATACTATACCTCAATAAGTTGTCGTTAACAGTAATTATCGTAAAATAAACAGTGTAAGAAATTTGCTCAATTTCGTTTGAAGAATTATTTGCGAATGACTCTGCTTTCAGGAGCAAGAAATGGAGAAACAGAAGCTGTTATCAGAGCAGGCCCGCCTGGCGGACAGGGGTGCTGCAGAAATGGTACTGATGTACATTTCTGCCAGTAAAGGTTTGTTTCATCTCTTTTGGACTTCGTGTTTGCTGTTAACTTTACAGTGACAAAATAATGAGTTGCTTTGGACTCTTTCAGGTCAGTGGAGTGACATGGTCATTTCCACTATCGAGCTGGGAATATCCATTCTCAGAGGAGGCAATGTCGACGTCCAAAAGGTAATGTCTTAACTTCGTCTTTTTTTTTTTTCTTTTACTAAATAAGACTTTTTCTCTGACTAACCTGGTAACGACCATTTTCATGATACGAAAATCTAAAAAGTGTTAACAGTATAAAATTTTAAATTGCTTTTTTTTTTCAAAATACCAAAATTGCAGAGAATGTTAGCTCACCTCAAGGAAAAGAAAGATGTCGGATTCTTCACCTCTGTGTCGGGTCTGATGCAACAGTGCAGGTAATGTAATTGCTAAATTCCTGTTGAGAAGCACTAGTTGCACAATAAGGAGCATCACTCTGTGATACAAAAGAAACATGCCATAGGATGTAAATGAGTTGAATCAATTTTGCGTGTTCATCTTTTGTACAGTGTGTTAGATCTGGACGCCTTTGAGAGGTGCAATAAAGCCGAAGGTTTAGGAATGTCGGACGGACAATCCGCCCAAGTCAAGAATCTGCATGACGTCGATGTGACGTGTAAACTGTTCAGGTTCCTACAGCTGCTCTGTGAGGGTCACAATCTAGGTATGAAAGCGAATCTCTATCTTTTTTAAGCAAATAATATCCTGTGTTGCTTAAGCATAACGTCTGGATTCTGTTGAGGGAAAACTAGTGCACACATTGTGAAGATGTCTTATCACTAAACACACTTGTGTTGAAAGTTTAATGCGAACAAGTGTAAAGATGTATTTTTAAGTCAAAGCATCATGATACTGTTCTTAATACAGCAAATTGAGGTGAGTTTGAGAACATTTGACGTTCAATTTCATTTCAACCATTATCACACAAACATAAATGTGTATTGAAACAATTCTACCAGTAACCTGTGACAATAACTTCTTGTAGAGTTCCAGAATTATTTGCGAACCCAGGCGGGTAACACCACCACAGTGAATGTAATAATCTGTACAGTAGACTATCTGCTGAGATTACAGGTAAATACACCCTCACTTGCGTACTATCATTCTGCATCATATCCTCAATTTTCTTCACGCAGAGTTCCAGAACTACTTACGAACACAAGCTGGAAATACAACTACTGTTAATATTATCATCTGCACTGTTGACTATCTGCTGAGAGTACAGGCAAGTCGGCATGCACCCATGCTGCATATACCATACCACTGTATAAGTTTTACCTTCCCCAGCGCTCTAGTCATTTTTCGAAAAATAGCATGTTTTACGATTGGAGATAATGGCAGTACCGTCTGTAATTCTGAATGACCTCTTGCAATGCTCATTGGAGTTAGGTTTAATAACGAGGTTACAAACCGGATTTTACAGCAAGTCAAATCCCATTTCTTTCCCTTGTCTGCCCCCATCTTTTGTGAAGACTATTATGCGACGTGTCCATTTCTTTACTATTTCATAATGCTTCAACGTGGCCTTTTCTGAGAGAATGTCCTTTGTCTGTTCAATTTCAGACCTAGTTTCTATCAATTATCCTTTTCTATGAATTAATTGTCATTTAAGTGGGCATACAAACATGGGCTTTCAGATATTTGCTTTCAGACATGCGTGTTTACACTCTTATTGGAATCTAGAATGTGTTGTTTTCCAAAACATAAATAATCGAGGCCAAGGAGAGATCCGATATTCTTTGAAATTCAAACTCCTAGGAATGATGGGTGTCACGTTGGAAAATATTTGATTTTTGCGTGTGCATTATTTTTCGCTAGATTTGAAATTATTGTAGATGAGATTGGCTTTAATTTACTTCATTGGGATTAATCTGATGACGTTTTTATCAACCTCTTTTTATCGCTTTTGACATAAAACTTTTTGTAGTTTTGGTTTTGAACACACTACCATTCAACGAACTGACTAAATTAGCTCATTTAGTTTTATGAAATCTGAGGTGATTAACGTGTGATTAATTTGTTTTAAACTCCACAGGAATCCATCATGGATTTCTACTGGCATTACTCCAGCAAAGATGCAATCGATCCCGCCGGTAAAGACAGCTTCTGCAGAGCCATCACTGTCGCTGCGCAAGTTTTCTGCAGTATCTCTGAGTATATCCAGGTGATTATTTTTCATGTTTTAAATTTAGGATTTAAATTGCACAGATAGATAAATAATCTACAATTAGTGTTGAGTTTGGTAACAAAGGAAACGGTCGGGGTTTAAAGTCTAAAATCGGGATCTGTTTTGGTTTTTTTTGGCTGGCACTCACTTTAAATCAGGAATTTATCATTTCTAGGGTCCATGTGCTGGTAATCAACTTGCATTAGCCCACAGTAGGTTGTGGGACGCAGTGGGAGGTTTCCTCTACATTTTTGCACACATGCAAGATAAATTATCAAAGGTACGTTTATGTATTCGCATTTCTCTGTTGAATTATTTTATACTTTGTATGAAAAGTATTTTAATCGAACTACTGCTAACTCATCTTTAATCTTAGGATCCTGATCAGCTCGATCTGTTAAGAGAGTTTATGAAGCTTCAGAAGGAAATGATGATCATGTTGCTTTCCATGCTTGAGGGGAACGTTGTTAATGGACCGATTGGTAAACAGATGGTTGACACGTTGGTAGAGTCATCTGCAAACTTTGAGGTATCCAACACCATTTAGTAATTTAGGGTTCTATGACTAATACTTGAACTACCTTTAAAAGGATCTTCAAACAAAATACTCCTTTTCCATGAACCTCTTGTGGGCAGTAAATTATAATGTAATGAGTTTTGTGGTTTTTTAGATGATTCTGAAGTTCTTCGACATCTTCTTGAAGATGAAGGATCTCAGCAACTCCGAAGCGTTCATGGTCAGTATTGTAAAGTGTTACGAAATTCGCTTCCTCAAAATAAAATACTTTTTCTGAGAAATATTTGTAGAGCCTAAACTGGCCATGCCAGATGTTGTAACTCATACATGAGTAAATTTTACGAAGTTTTCTTTAAATTGTGCATGCATTAAGGAGGCGGACAAAAACAATGATGGAGTGTTATCACAGAGAGAGTTCAGGCACATGATGGAAAGTTTCAAATTGTATTCGCGGTGTGTATGACCTGCGTTACATATTTTCTTCTTGTACTCATCACAACCTATCGCACACATATTCGATGTCTTTTTAGTATTTTGTCATTCTGTGCAACCTTTGTGGTGTAGTGTCTCTCTGTGCTGCTAAACATTTGAGGAATATTGGGACTATATCTTACAGGTGTTGGCTGGTGTCCTGTATGTTGCTGTCACTGCTAAGTGTAGAGTCTTCTCAAATTGCTGACATGTCATTCACTTCTATTGTTCATTTGGTCCACCCTGTAGGAATATTTTGACATCAACAAAGATGGCATCATTACTCTGCGGGAACTGGGCAAAGCCTTGGAAGACGAAAAGATATTTTCGCAGTGTGTATAAGTCAGGTTGACGCGCGGCTGTGGAAATTGTTACTATTGGTTGAGCCTATCAATGTCTTCTTTGAAGATGACATTGCATCACATTAATTTGCACTTTATACATTATATGTATTTGTGATTGTTCAAAGTTGCAATAATTCAAAATTTCATTGCTATTTGGATATGCCCCCCACCAGTAAGAGGATCATTGGTCGTTGAGTTTACTCATCCTGGTGAAAGGATAGATGGGCATATCTGCGAAGAGAAAGTTTTTGGGAAGATGTTGATAGGTGCATTTGTGAGTTTTAATTAATGTAGTACTGTTTGCAAAACGTTCAGAAATTCTATTACAATGGAGATGGAATTATCAGTTGCAAAGAATTCGTGCGTACAATGGAAGAACACGCCACTTACACACGGTCTGTATTTGTATTGGCAAAACACCCAGAATCATTGAAGAGTTGCCACTGATTCTCGGTAAATTTACGAAACACAGGAATTGCGAGCGTCCTGTATCAAGTTGATAGAATTGTGCACTGTACCTATCAATGCGTTTCCAGACGAATAATGAGAGATGCTTTGAAGGCTCAACAGAAAAATGCGGTTGGGTTGTTCTGTTTGTGCAAGTGTGGAGACAGTCAAAGAAAGACATTGGTTGTGGTCGCAAAAATATTTGTCACCTTTTTTTTTGTCATTGCTTTATTCTATGTTTACAGTTCTTCAGTCAGTGAGAACCTGATCAACTGTGCACTTTACTTACATTTTCGCAGTGTAGTTCTATGTACCAGTTTTTACTTTCAACATTGTAATAGGAATGTGACACAAATGGAGATGGCATCATTTCAATTAAAGAGTTCCGCAGTGCCATGGAAATACTAAAAGTCTACACGGAGTAAGCACTTGTGTACTCTTCAGCACATCTATGTATTACGCATGGTGGATATGCAATGAGTACTGTTTGAAATGCACCCATGTTTGTTGTTTCTTCAGCGAATTGTTCCCAAGTATTTCTCCAGAACGTTACAGATTACCGATTCTTCGTTTTCAACCACGATCCGATCTAAAATTAAAAGTTATCTCTTGAAATATTGTGACTCTTCCTTCACGATTTAACGTCTTTGCCTCTGCTAATACTAGAAATCTGTAGAGAAATAGATTTTATTAATAACATGTTTCTGAAACTAATATGATGTGTATTTGTTGCTACTTTTTCTTTGAACTGAAGTTAGTACCATTTCTATGAGTAATTAAGGGGAATTTGTTGTCAAGCAATGAATATAATCAATTTAGTGGAGTAAATTTAGTAAATCGATATTTTTGGTGAAAAGTGGTCAATTCGTAGTAAGGATGAATTTTGTGATGCACTCAGTGTCGTTTCCAATGTGATGGAAGGATTGTAAAATATTTTTGGGCTTTTTAATGATTCCAGGGAAGAAATAGAATACATCATGATGTGTGTAGATGCCAACCAAGATGGCAAAGTGGATTTCAACGAATTCACAGATCGTTTCCACAATCCGGCCAAGGATATCGGTTTCAACGTGGCTGTGCTGCTAACAAACCTATCAGAGCACATGCCGAATGACCCCAGGTACACGAGTCAAATACTTTCCTGCAAAATGACGAAAAAAAAGATTGTTATTAAGAAATGCCTGAACAGGTAAACCGCAATACTGTATCGATAATAAATTTGTTGTTTTGGATTTGAATAGGCTTGAACGTTTCCTGGAGAAGGCTCGCAGTGTGTTGGATTACTTTGAACCGTACCTGGGCAGGATAGAGATCATGGGAGGCGCTGGTCGCATCGAGAGGGTCTACTTCGAGATCAAACAACAGCACATCGATCAATGGGAGAAACCACAGATTAAGGTAAAGTGAATGAGTTCTCAAAAGCAATGACGGCAATTTCAAAAGGCAATGTTCAATTTTTAATCTTTGCAAATTTAATGCCAGATTACCACTAAGATAATTTAGCTTTCAGCAGTGTGTGCAACACATTGACAGATCTGGAAACCGAAACCCGCTCCCTCCTCCCCCTTTCCTTTCAATTTCATAGGGAAAATCATTGGAAGGATTTTTGTAAACGATACGCATTTCAAATGATTGCTATCAGCCAGATCAGGATGGGGGAGGGTACCCCCCAGCCAGGGATGGTGTACTTGCTACGCGGCCCAGCCAGGGATAGGGACTGGGGTACCCCCCAGCCAGGGATGGGGTATACCCCCCGCCCCCAAGCAAGGGATGGGGTACCCTTCCCCACCCCCAGATAGGACAGCAGAGCAAGCACTTGCTACATGGGCCAGCCAGGGATGGGGTATAGCCCCCCCCCCAGAAAGGACATGGGACCAGTGGAAGTATTATGGGATGGAGATGGGTAAACCCCTCCCCTCTCATGTTAACAGACGGACACTGATGAAAACATAACCTAAAGTCGTACTACGTACGAGGGCGGTAACAACGATCCTCCAAAGTATTGTTGCACGTGTGATATCAAGTGCTTTAAACTTGGAAATTTAAGATAACCTTCTGGAAAAGCAACATTTTCAGCTTTCGGTTTGCGTTTCCGTCTGATCGTGGTTTAACGGTATTTTCGAAAAAATAAATTGGCTGAAATGAAATTCTAGTTTGAAGTAAATGGATGAATGTAACAGCGAATTATCATGTATGTTCCATTTTAGGACTCTAAACGTACATTCTTACATAATATCGTCAGTGAGGGCGGTGACAAGGGAAAACTAGATTGCTTTATCAATTTCTGTGAAGATACAATTTTTGAGGTGAGAAACCTTTTCGCACAAAACGTTCCACCCGAACACTGTAATCACATGTGCATTGGGCATTATTTCAGGACTCCAAACGAGCTTTCCTCCATGAGGCAGTTAATGAGGAAGGCGATAAAGAAAAACTAGATGCTTTCGTCAATTTTTGTGAAGACACAATCTTTGAGGTATAGTTAGAAAGTAGTAAGAACGCAATATATGGTGCAAAAATGTTGAACAACATCCAGTGTGATCGGTGAAAAAACTGCTAATGACCAACACGCGAATGAGAAGTTTGCATGACTGATACATTGTTAAGTCAGTAGTTATAGGAGGTCACCATTTATTAAAGGTATGGTGTATCTCTATCCAATTCAGAAAATTACTCCCTCTGGAAATAACACAAACCGATTCCATCCTATTCATTTCGTTGAGACTTAGTTTTTCCCAGTGACGTACCTCAAATCACCATGAATTTGAAGAAAGCCTCGAGTGGATGTTACAAAACCATATATGTAATGGACAACAGAACACTAATCTTTTGTGCCTAAATGTTTGTAGAACTTACATTTCAGGGGAGCATGGTGTGTTTAAAATTAACAGACTATTAGCTGCAAATAACCACACTGAAGTTATTAAAACTGCATAGCATGAAATTGAAAACAAAATTTTTAAACTAACTTCCTGGTATTTACTCTGTTTTGGAATGTTGTGAATTGGAGAAAACAATGAGTATATCATGGCTATGTTCTTTTCCAATTCACGTCTTTGTAACTAAAAAATGTTCATACTATCTGTGCGGTGCAGTAACTTAAAATATAATAAATTAATTTTCGTGTCGTCTTCTGCTTTAAGTCTTACATTTAAAATAAATTATTTAAAGATATGTATAAAATGGACAGAGTGCAAATAACATCATTTATTTTTTCTTTAATCATTAGTGCATTAGTTTGATGATTAAAGTAGATAGTCAAAAATCTGTGACCGTGTGACAGTCCTTTATTCTCTTAGCTTAGGGGGTTTTTCGGAAGCCTTCATACCAGTTTCCTGTACAGATTTTTGAGTGAAACTTCTGCTTTTGCTGAGAATTTTAAATTTTGTTCATTGAGTTACTTACAAAACAGCAGTAGTTAAACCTTTGTTTGTGCCTTGACTTTAGACACGCATACACTGTTCTTAATGGGTACGACTTAGAGATGCATATGGGGAAAAAGTTACTAATCAGACCCAATTCTTGTTTGTCTTTTTGAAACAGATGCAGCACGCTACGAGCATCAGTGCGGAGGAACAGGCTTTCAGCTTCTCTTCGTTGTTCGGTTCTAAGCCACCAGGTCCTGAGGGTGTTGAACAAAGGTAATTCTTGACGACTTGAACTGTTTATTTTATCGAGAAATTGATATCTATTTACGATGAGAAAATAAGAACATTCAATTCACGAGTGGTTTCGTCCAATAGTAATTTAGTATAGTATGTAAAAATGACATTAACTTTTTCCAAATAGACCTCATGTTCATTATCCAGCCTTCTGGGTTAACCTCACAAATTACTCAGATATTACTGCATACGCCAAAAAATATGAACACATTCATTTCAGCACACCTGGTGTGTGGGATCACATTAAGACAGGTATCGGTACCGTCAAGGATGCCATTGTCTGGATCATTATGTGTTTCTCACCGTCACACATCCGCGACAAGTACCGACTGTTGCGAAGTATGACCTTCAAGGAGCTGATGATTGCATTCCTCAAACTCAACTTCAACATCGCCTTTGCCATTCTCACATTCCTCTTCACCATAGGCTGGTTAGTACGATAAATATAATGAGTTTATGGAAACATTCGGATTAGACTTTGCAAGGACAAGTTTGCAAAGATTGTTTTGTGTCTGAGGGTTAATTTTTTTTTCTGTTGCGGATGATAGCCTGGTATCGTTATTACTGCTTTTTGGACCCAAGGAAACATCAGCCTACATGTTGTAAAGTCGTTTGCCATGCAATACTTGCCTGTGACTATCCTCACGTTGCCATCCTCATTTCCAATTCCATGTTCAATGGCTGTGATGTCTAATAAAGAAAACACTACAGTTGTGTCTGTCCCATTTCAGGACGTTCCTGCGCTTCATATACAATATGATGGTGGGTGACAAGAGCAGTGAAGAGTTTCAAAGACGTCGCTCGCTGACGGCGCATCCCGCACTACATCTGGGAGAAAAACCGGTATCACTACACGGGCTGCTACCGGAGGAAACTGCGGGACTAGACGAACAACAGTCTACGGCGACGATAGAGGCCTTCGGATTAGACATTACAAAAGAAGAGGATGAGCAAGGACAAATCCAGTAAGTTTACATTCGTATCATGTGCACATGGTAATTTTTTGTCGAAACGTGTGTTGTAAATCGAGAAAAATTTAGTTTTCAGTCAAAAATGACATTGATTAATTTAATGGCAACCAATCGAGGTTATCTATCAACAATTACGCATTCTTTACCTTTAGATCAAAGAACAGGTGAGAGTATCGCTAAACTGGTAAACTTTACTGAGTATTGTTCTGACTGCTAGTACATACGCATACACTATCCATGTGTATGTATTCTATACACGTTGTTAGTTTCAATATTACACGAATAAGGAACATGTAGACGCATAGAAGGTGCTACGAGGTGTAAATGAACAGTGCACAGAATTATGTCATCTGTGGGCAAACTTGGAACACTTCGCTTTTTTTTTGAGATTGCAGCACTTCAGTTATACATTCGAAGACTAAGCAGTGGTACTTTGGCTGTATGTTTGTAATGCACATATTAATTAATCAAGAATATTATGAAGATGTACTAGCAGTTTGGATAAGACGCCACCGGATTATCCCTTAGTCAACAAACCTTCCTGCTAGTCTAGTTCTGGGACCATGTTCTTCTTTACCCATAAAGATATAGTTGAAATCAAACTTTCCTTTATAGTTTGCAAAAGAAAATGTCGTTAAAATTGTCATTTATTTGCCGTAAACTCATTTTAATTGACATACAAATCACTACTAATGTAGCTTGTAGTCAGCCGGACTTCTCCTTCCTTGAAGCGTCTGGACATTCGTGTCCCATTTAATCCCGGAACATTTTCTAATGTGGTGAAATAATAACAATAATAAAGTTGTTCACTTATTTTATTATTTGTTAATGTGCTGCACATTTCTTGTTATTTATAACACCATAATTATTACTATTTCAGCTTCAAGGTGCTGCCGCACAGAGGTATGCCTCAACAGTCGAGCTCTGAGGACAGTATGGAGCCTGACAGTCCAATTGTAGAGGCTCCTCCAGTGGACTTAACTGAGTCGAAACCAGTCAAACCAACTACACTGCCAACTAAACCACGACCTCCTGGAAAGAGGTAAACTACAGCGCTTCAACGGGAGGATGAGCAATTTTTTGTCCTAAAGTCCATCGTTTAAAAATGTACAAACCTAAATAAATAAAAAGTCAACATAGTTCCAATTACTGAACATACTGGAATTGGGTGACTCACAGAGTACCAGCTTTTGATGCAATAAAAATGTTAGAAATACTAAGTGAAATCCTTATAAATTAAGATTTGCAATAATTGATAAACTTAATTCCTTTGCTTGCAGCATGCTGAACGGCGCCCCACCTATGCCAAGCAGTATGATGAAGGGATCACCATCGACTCCACCACCGACATCGCCTGATTACGATGACGAGGGTGAAACGGCCTCTGAGGCAGCAGACGATGTGTTCGAAGTCGAACAAAAAGCAGTCAACTTTACTAACTGGCTATTGGTGTGTGCCATTGGTTCACGAAAGAAAACTTTTGTAACACTCATGTCCTGTAACTTGACGACTGAAGAATTAATCATCAAAATGAATTTTTATTTATCATTCAGCTTGGCAATGCTATTGACTATTATCTAATGTCACATCCGTTTTATTTTCCTTCCTTAGAGTATGTTTGCGAGAAACTTCTACAACTTCAAGTTGATCGCCCTAGCATTGGCATTTACCATCAACTTTATTCTACTATTCTTCAAGGTGGGAAAAGACTGTGCTGTCTGTCTATTGAGCTTGTATTTAAATTAGTTTTAAATTGTTACAAAAGCAATCACAAATTCTTGTCTGGTCACAGGTTTACGCCGCAGTAGAGGATATGGAAGATGATGCTGCTACAGAAGCTGTAACAACAACTGCTGAAACATTGGTAGCAGACGCTATTAATGCTGCCGTAAACGGAGGAGATGCGGATGCTGGAGGAGGAGGAGAAGAAGAGGACGACGAAGAATATGTAGAAATGGACGAGAAACTTAGTTACTTGTCACCGTTACTGAGATTACTCACTATGACTCATCTGTTCATCTCTTTCTCCATTCTGGTAGCCTACTACCAGCTTAAGGTTAATTTCTGTATTCAGTTGGTTATCATCTGAAACATAATTACTTCAACAATTGTGGGTGAAAAGTCCCATTTCATCATCAATTTGAGATGGAAATCTAAATCTCTCGTTTACCCAATCCAGGTGCCTCTAGTAATATTCAAGCGTGAGAAGGAAGTCTGCCGAAACTTAGAGTTTGAAGGGAAGTGGATTGCAGAACAACCGAGTGACGACGACATCATGGGTCACTGGGATAAGATAGTCATAAGTACCAAGTCTTTCCCGGACAAATACTGGGATAAATTCGTCAAAAAGAAGGTGATTATTTAGATTTCCAAAAAGTCAATTAATGGTCTAAATGTTCATAGCCACTTAGTTTGTATCCTGTTTAGTGTTTTGAAGTTAAAGATACATTAAAAGAGAATATTTCCTTGGTGTTGGTATGAGTCGATAGTTGGTCTCCGTGTTATAGACATGTACCTTCCTTGGCAAGCGGTACGGATGCGGTGCTTCACATGGGTCGGGAATACGAGGCTTCCGCATGGGACTGTTCAGTAAAGTTGTACGTTTTGCTATTACAGGTCCGTAATAAGTACTCAGATCAATATGAGTATGATCAGATAAATACACTGCTGGGAATGGATAAGACCGATAGTCTGTTTGGAATGGAAACCAAATCAACACTTCTGCCAGAATTGTGAGTATTGTGTCTGTCACACAAAGGGCATCGTTTTTACTTGTTGCCAAGTTATATTCAATACTGTATTGTTACAACTGTTAAGATGTTGAAATGGGATTTACGAATCGGTTAAACATTTATTCTAGCCTGGCGAAGATGGATTTCCACTATCAGATTTGGAAATGGGGCATCATCTTTACTGACAACGTGAGTAGCATCAATGCTACCAAATTTGTAAGATTATCAATCAAAATTATACTTCAAAAATATTTTCTTTGTTATGCAAGGGTTTCCTTTTTCTTTCAGTCATTCTTGTACATCGGTTGGTACTTTGTTATGTCATGTCTGGGTAACATCAACTACTTCTTCTTTGCTGCTCATCTTATTGACGTGGCTGTGTGCTTCAAGACGCTGGGCACCATTCTACAGTCCGTTACTCACAACGGTAAACAGGTACGTGACAAGCATTTAGAACCCATGGTCTATCTTTATTTTTTTCACTGAACGAATTTGCCAACACTTCATTTGATCCACTTCTGTTTCTGCCAGTATCAAATATCTTGCATTACAGTTGGTGCTGACAGTGTTACTGACGAGTATTGTGGTTTACATGTACACAGTCATAGCCTTCAACTTCTTCAGAAAGTTTTACAACAAGGGCGAGGAAGGGGAGGATGACTGGAAATGTCATGACATGCTTACCGTAAGACATTCTCATTCAAATTACCCAACCGCGTGTTACGTTGCTTACTTGCTTACACAAACGTGAATGTGTGTTTTTTTTTACAGTGTTACGTGTTCCATCTGTACGTTGGTGTGAGAGCCGGCGGAGGTATAGGAGACGAAATCGATTCTGCTACCGGAGATCCGTATGAAGTTTACAGGATCCTGTTTGACATCACATTCTTCTTCTTTGTCATCATTATCTTGCTAGCTATAATCCAGGGTAAGTTTCTCAAAATATTTTCTTAATTGGCATTAGATAATTTTGAAGAAACCAAATACTTTTTCTTTTGTTGGGTATTGCAAAGATTGTATATTTAAAAACAAGTCCATATTGATGAATAGTATGACGGTGTAATAAAATACTTAATCTGACTATCATTCTGTCCTGTTTCAGGTTTGATCATTGACGCCTTTGGTGAATTGAGAGATCAGTTAGAGCAAGTGAAAGAGGACCTGGAGGTAAGCACGGCTTGGGAAATAAAATATTACCCTTGCAAAAAAGTTATGAATTGGTGCCAACATAGCAACAGTAATAACCGATCCATAGTTTCTATAATTTCACTGTATTATTTATTCGACACTTTGTTTGTTTTTTCAGTCTTCCTGTTTCATATGTGGTATTGGTAAAGACTACTTTGATAAAGTACCGCATGGATTTGAGATTCACGTCAAGAATGAACACAATTTTGCAAATTACATGTAAGTGTTATGCAAAAGTCATCAAGATAAACTTGTATTCATCAACACCAATTAAACATCTTTTCTCCCACCCAAAAAAATCATCAAATTAAATTCCACATTTTTAATAGGTTCTTTTTGATGCACTTGATTAATAAACCAGACACGGAGTACACTGGTCAGGTGAGAAACTTTTGTTAATCTCTTTGTCAATATTAGTTTCCACTTTCTACATTATTTTAAACGTTTTACACCGACTAACAAATGAGATTCTATATTTTCTATGGAACTGTATTTTAAATGCTTCAGGAGTCATATGTATGGGAATTGTATCAAGAACGGAACTGGGACTTCTTCCCTGTTGGAGAGTGCTTTAGGAAACAATACGAAGACGAACTGTCCAGTAGCTGATAGTACAAAAACCATGTGACTTCATCTTAGTTGACGAGTTCTAAGCGTCACTAGTCAAGACAAGACTTAATGAATTAATTGTAGTTATCGTGCATTCTTTGTACACTTGAACTTCTTTGATAAAATAACTTCACCAGTAAATGCGACGGAAACGACCTTCTTATACTTCACATGCTGTGGATCCTTAATATCAACTGCAGAGTGTAGTTACAAATGTTATTTTACTACCAAAGACTTTACATCGTAGTTTGTGTAAAATATACGTAGGACAAATCAAATCAAAATACAGAATTGTGTGTTCTGGTACAAGTGAAAATATTGTCCTACATTTTATTTGTGTACATAAAAGAGGTACTTTTTTGGCCCCCTCAGATCAAGGTTGACGGTTTGTCAAGCCTTTTTCTGGAACTTTTCAGCTTGAATGGGTCATTAAAATATACGGCATGAGAATAGACAAACTTTTAGGTAAAGGACTTTTTGATTAGTTCCGTTGGGAAAAAGGTATCTGAAATTATGGGCTACAAACAGACACGATACTTTTATTGTACACCTAATGCCGTTCTGAAATTATGGGCTACAAACAGACACGATACTTTTATTGTACACCTAATGCCGTTTTTCAATTCTGTTAGATTAAATGTTTGTTATGCGTTCAGTATTGTGTTTTAAAAGACCACCCAATTTCACATTTATTGAAGAAACTTCAATGGTTTGAATCTCATTCATTTGTAAATATTTGTGCAATAGTCTGTAGTCTGTATTGTAATTTTTTCAACTCGGTTTACAATGATGTTAATGCACACTACGTTTTTAGTATTATCAGAAGTGCTTTCAGAAAAATATGAAAGATATGTTTTTGTCTGGTGCTCATTGATGATGTAATTTGTTAAATGTGCTCACTTAAATAAGCTTGGTTGTCTTGAGTAAAGTTCTTTGATGTAACAGGTACCTGAGGTGAAGATTAAGTGTCACAACTTTTGCCACTTACATGCTATAATAGTGCAATTTATTATCTTGAGATTGGCAAAATTCTGCTGTATATTGCTTTTTTCTAATGTATGGAATTTTCATAAAATGTTCGCGGTTGTAAATTAGAATTTTCTTGTTGTTGTGCATATTGTATGATAATTAAACCCTCTTGTGATATTATGATTCAACTTTGTTAAGCAGGGATTGTTTTTTGTGTGAATTTTAATTAAGTAGTGTTGTATGTCGAATTTCTTTCAAACGATATTACGAAAACTTGCATGATTCTTAACATTTAACTTTGTGATGGCTAATGTCTTCCATGGTGTAAATTAAAAATAAGATTCGGATTAATTTTTTCAGAGTAAGTGACAAACTAATGCCCAAATCTGGGATTGTTAGCACCAATTTATGATAGCACCAATTTATGAAAACTATAAAGAGCCATTTCCATTTTGAGGTTTTTGTAGTGAAATACACGGATGTAGGTTTGAAAATAAATCGTTTAGTGAATGAGGATTACAGAAGCTCCTTCTTGTCGGATCTGTGAAATGACAAAATGAAATTGGCTTTTGTTATGAAATTTAAAATAAATTTTTAATTGGAAACCCGAAAAAGTTTTGTTCTTCATAGTATACGCACATGTGAAACAAGAGGATATCTATGTATAGTCACTTTTTATTTCCTAATTTTACAGCTATTCAGGTTCCAATTCCAGTCAATACCTAGAAAAACTTCAATTACAACTCCGACTATTTTATGTAACAAAACATCGTTGACGAGTATCGAACAAGTCATTGTAGTATGGAAAGCATTTCATTTTCACGTGCTGTTTTAAATTTGCCGCAAACGATCCAAAATGACGATATTTAAGAGATGCATCTGAAAGTTAAAAAGAGTATACGCAACCGATCTGATTTCTTACCAAAAACATGAAATCAAGTGTCTGGACTAAATTTGAAATTTAAATGAACATTCATTTTTCTCAGTATGTGCTGTACTGATATGTTGCAACTGACATATATTTGTAGACGAATTAATGATCAGATCAAATATTTTCAAAAAAAAGAAACAAATTATAACTTTTCCTAATGAACAAGACAATTAGGTTGTTCATGTGAATGTTCTTGAAACAACCGATAATTTAATAATTAAACAAGAAAGTCCTCCTGCGTGAACGCAAGAGGCATACCGCCCGCTGCATAGCCAACCTATCCCCAGGGATTCAT
>JBCAUG010095854.1:0-21970 GCA_038406175.1 Haplosyllis leylae | reverse complement strand
AATGAAAGTGTTAATTTATAATAAAACTATTACATAAAAATTACACTGAAGTTTTTGCTTATTGATTGTGAAGTGACATGACGTGACGCTCATAAGTTGACACCATAAAAAATTGGCGCCCCCCCCTCTGGGAAATCCTGGATCCGCCACTGATCTCAATGGCTTATTGACAGTAATCTTGAACACGACATCCTGTTGAACACGACAGGATGGGGACAAAATTGACTAACATGATATTATGTGGAACTTTTCACACTGCAACATACACTGTAACTGCACCAATACTTTGGCATCGGCCCTACTTCCCAGTCTGGTAGCCTAAGATATTGTTGCCATTGTAAATACTCTGAAACCGTTTAAAACAAATATTTCAATTTTTAAAATCGATGTCAAATAGAAGAGATCTTTTCTGAAAAAAAAACGTTTGTTGTGGCCAGATATTCGTGGCAATTGAACTCCTCGTAAGTGGCACCCAATGCTATTCTATTTCGGCCACAAGTTGTCGACAATTTGACACCTCAGGGTCTTAATTGAATTACATCTTCATCAAAAAGAAAGATAAGATTTACGTCCCTACTGACATTGGTGTCTGAAACTTGTTTTTGCTAAAAATGAAAAAAATTCTATGGAACTCCAATGCTCATAATTTGTTGGATATTTTTGGAAGTTCAAGGAGCATACACATTACTAAAAATAGTATAGAATAGCTTCAAACTAATTGAAGGTTTAAAAAGTCATCAAATTCTGTTCATATTCTTGATGTCTATTTCAAAAAGTTTATAGGATTGAAAATTGCAAACTAATACCTTCTGAAAAGGATTCAGAATTTACTTATTTTGAGCACCATACAACCCTCATTAGCAAAGACCGTATTTACCTTTTACATTTACATAACTATTTTCATGAAAATTGTGGAAAACCCAATTGTTCACGAGTATCTGAATTTCTTTGTAGCTGCCAGTTTGAATTGTGCCACTCCGTTGATGCGATCACTTACCAGTGACACTGCCACAGGCGGTAGTGACTTTGCGGGTATGTTAAAAAAATTCTTTTCGGTGTTAATATCCCACCTTTGACTGTCTTTCTAAATGTTAAATCTCATCAACCTCGCCACATAGCTTAATCCTAGTGTGAGATCGTTTGAGGAACACAAATCAGACGTATATCTAAGAATGAAACTTCAATGGCTCCTTTGTTGTCATGGTGTACATAAGTTATGATATTTGAGAGAAACCAGTGATTAATTATCTTTAATGATGATCTTTATGCTTTATTTCAGATGACATCGATTCGGTAACTCTTGTTGGTGTTCCTGGAAATAATTACTGCGTATCTGTGACAATAATTGATGACGACGTATGTATTTCTTCGTTTGGCTAACACATGAAAGCTGTAAAAGATGTTTTGCTATGTCATGCTATGGTGTTGCTATGGTGTTCATCATTTTTGGATACGCTATGCAATGACCAGGACAATATGGTCAGTAGTAAATGTGACACAAAAAGAAGAGGCGCTTGGGGCGAGTTCATAGATCCTCAACCTTCTTTTATCGAATTTATGGAAACCCAAACTTGCTTCATGAACAAAAAAGTCCTGTTATTTCGCGAATCATTCACCAATGTAGTTTTGTAATATTTTTTGTAATTTTCATTGACAGTAATAATGTGTTGTTTTCTAATTTATCAGGCGTTCGAAGATCAGGAATCTTTTCTAGTAGTTGTCAGTCCTCTGACAGCGATGACAGTTACAAGTATGGGTCAAGCTTCTGTAAGCATCACTGATAACGAAGGTAATAGAAACAGTGCACTAATTTTCATTGATTGTTCCAATTTTAAGACTTTTTCTTTGACGGATAATTAATCATATCGTCGGAACGAAATTAAGACTGAGAAAAAATAAAATTAAACTTTGCCAAGTTGTCTGTGAATACATTGTCACAATAATTCGTATTTGTATTTTCTTTATATTTTCTACTAGTGACTATTGAGCCGTTTCATTATAATATTGTTGACAAATAGTTTCTGTTTTGTAGGTCAGAGAGATTAACTTTTCAATTAAGCCGTCAATCTTAAAGCCAGACTAAAATGAGTGCACTATTGTATTAGGTTAAATAAATTCTAATTGATGGTTTTAGGTGTTACCGTGGGGTTAGTCCCACCTGCAAGTGCTGTTGGTGAGGGTGATGGAATGGTACAAGTTTGCGTTGGACTGTCCAATGTTCCAGCTGGTAAGATAAAAAGTCTGAAGAGAAAAAAATTAGATTTCAGAGAGCTGTCAATAAAATTTTCTTTTGAATTAAAAACTAGATCTATTTAGCTCCTTCTCAGATTTGAGCATTTGTAATCAAAATTATTTTTGTATGTACTAACAAGGGGATGAAGTTGAAAACAGCCTATTTTTATTTTAACAAACCATTTGAATTTTCCCTAAATGAAGACGTTTTCTGTAGATTCTACAGAATTAGGAGAAAACAAAAAAATCTAGCTGCAAAATGTTGCTACTGGTGGGAATTGAACCCAGGCCCCTCTGATTTTTCATGCCCCGTATGCTACTGTCTGTATTAAGGTCCATATTTGCTGCAAGTCTCAGTCCTTTGGATCCCTATGTAGTCACATGCTCTATTGATTCCAAAAAAAAGTCCAAGAATCAAGAGAACATGACTATATGAGGATCTAAAGGTCTGAGACCCCAGCAAGTGGGGAAATTAGCTCAGACAGTAGCATGCAGGTCATGAAAGTTAGGGGTGCCTGGATTCAATTCCCAGTAGGTGTAACATTTTACTACTGGATTTGTTTGTTTTCTCATTATTCTGTAGAATCTACATCTCCGTTTAATGGTCATTTGTCTTGTTATATACCTCACATTCATTGCAATCAAACACTTTTCTCATTCTCTGAAGTTGTTTCAGTGAAACTCATTTCAGAAATTGTTCAAGTTAAACAAGCATAATTTATCTTTTTGAAACCCTTTATCCAGAAATTCGAGTTTTCTCTAAATAGGGCAGAATTTTCATTGAATCCAGCGAATTCAGGGAATCTGAAAAATCACTGAAGCATGAATTAGGATCAATTTAACTGTCTTGTCTGGTAGCTGTGTCTCTTTGGTACAGTGGTAGAGTCTCTGTCTCTCACACAGGAGACAGTGGGTTCGAGTACAGCAATCTTTTAAAATAATATTATTTTTTGTCACTGAATTCAGCAAATTCAGTGAAAACATTTAGGAAAAACTCGATTAGCTATTCATTATGATACGTATGAGGTTGAAATTGATTTGATTGATACATGAGCATTTACAGCTTGTTAGATCGTGTTATGAAATATTAGATAGGTCTATGTGAGCATTACTGACAATAAAAAATTCCTTTGTTCACTGAGATGTTTAATAGCAATCAACATAAATACACCAAAAATCTTTTAGTTGTTTTGTAGCTGGTACTGACACATGCTTACAATGGCCTTCGTGTAATTTATGGATATGATATATATAAAGACATTAAACAAGGGTTCAAGTCAAGTTCTTTGGATTACTGGTCAAGTATTCCCCAAATAGACTGACTGGCGCCTTTTTTTAGTCTTTACTGTTTATTAAAACAAAATTGTTACCATTTTAGGGGGTGTAGAAACAGGAATTACGGTCAGCATTGCTACCACAGATGGTTCTGCTGTGGCACCAGCGGACTACGTTGGTAAGAAGATCTCCTAGTGCATTTTCACTCACATATTGTCTGTGCTTTATTATATTTCTAGTGGCTGATGCAAGATTTATGTTCAGTCCATCGAATTACCAACTATAAATAAATAAAAGTGTCAAATCTTGAAAGCTGAAATTAGGCCTATTCACAATGCTGAATTTTAAGCCTTTATTTTTTTGTAAAATTATGAATGTTAACAGAAAATCATAGCTTCTATGCTAAAACTCTTTAGCATTTCTAGATAAAATTTGATGTGATATTAATTACCTCATTTTTAAAAATTTAAGTCTCTGTGAACAAGTCCACATTAAGAAGCTTGATACAGCCACGAAAACAGAAACTCGTGATTGCACAATCTTATTTTTATTTTCATCAAATTGGGTAAAAATGTTTAATTTAAAAGAACTATGGCTTATGAATTACAGCCGCAGCTGAAATGCTAGAATTCAATGCGGGAGCGATGGAAGGTGATACTATATGTGCCTCGGTTGATATAGTAGATGATGCGGTACGTATACCATCTTCAATATTGTATTTTCAGAGAAATAAATCTAGCATTAAATCTGATCTATCGTGGCTGTGCAGAGAAGATGTGATTCCAAATTTTAGACTTCGAAAAGTCAAATTGGTGAAAAGCATCAGTATTTTTTACGAACGGCTAAATTAGTAGGCCATTCAAACAGATCCATATATTTATGAGACAGCTGAAAATTCTAGAGTGTATTACGTCTTGATGCTGAACATCCAGTGTTAAAAACGGGTAACACAATTGCCTATTGTATCCCTTTTGTGGTGAATCAGAGAATTACTAAGTGCTTGCTAGAAGTAAATTTTGTACTTTAAGTCTAAAGGAAAGGACCTCAAATCTGAACTTGGTCGTTTTCCTTTGAAAAAAAAAACTGATCAATTCTTCATTGCTGGCTCGCTAGAGTCAGTATAGTATTGAGATGGTTGTCATCGAGGTTTGGGGGAATATGGCTTGGCACTTTTGTGATAAGTAGGCCTACTTTAAGCTGCAGTCATTGGTTGGAATTTGTTCAGACAGAATGCCATCATGACATCATTTGTTATGACGCCATAAAAATTACGAGCCAGCAATGCAACATTCAAGAGAATGATGCAGCATCATATTTCCATTTTTAAAACTTAGACTTTAACAGACTAAGCTAATAGGAGGGATGTAGGCTCACAACCCTCCCGGATCTGGGAAGGGTGCCCAGTGTGTTCAGAATGTAAAACTAAGACTTTTGAGACACCTTCTACTTGATCCAGGAGGCGCTCAAACAATGAATTTTATGGCCATAATTTCCAATTTTCTTACATAATTTTTCGATGTTATCTTCTTACCTCACTACCCGATGCATTTTCCCCTTTATTTATTCTTATACATGATATCGACAAAAGCAATCTTGTGTGTAAAGATTTTAATAATTAAAGAAAAATACTTCTGTATTCATGATTACCTTTAAGATGTTGTCAAATTAATAAATATTTTGAGATTAAATTGTTTTGGAATTTCAACAAAAGGTGCTGAAAAAGTAGGAAGATACATTTTTAAAATATAGTGCTGAGCCTGGCCATAATTTAAAAGCACCACGTGCCCCATGACTGAATTAAACTGCAGAAAATTATCCTTCTGAGTATATAAATGGAGTAACTATTGGAATGAATAAACTGAGGTACGACACTGAAATAAATAAATGAAAAGTTAAGTTATGTTAAAAATGTTATTCAAAACCAACTTGCAATGGCCTTACTGGTAAATTAATCCGATGGATATCTTACTATTTGATAAATGCTGTACCAACGTAATTATTAAAGCAGCAATGGGACCAGGTTCCCCGCCTTCCCCGCCCGGGTCCTCGAGTGGTCAAACATAAAGCCCAAGAAAGTGCTGACAAAGCCAACAGTACAATTAATTGTACTATTTCAGTAAGGCACAAAATGAATTTACTTTTGTCTTTGAATAGCTCTTTGAAGACTTGACTCAGTCGTTCACCGTTTCTATCAACTCTGTCGATTCGATGCAAGTGACCATTGCCGTAAACTCCATAACTGTTGAAATCACAGATGACGAGAGTAGGTATTGCTTAAAACATTTAAGGGTATCATTTTTTATGGTAGTTCCATATTTTGATAAATGTTTAGGCTATTTTTGAAACAAGTTTCACAATATTTTTAAATTACTTTTCACAAATGAATCGGCAATTTGCTACTGCTTGATATTTTCTGACCAGAAGTATGTACAGAACATTTCATCGAAAATTTGCTGTGAAGTAGCCGGTAGCTCCTGCAGAAGTTACTATTTACAATGCTTACGAATAATCATAATCTATGTAGTCAAACGATACAAATTGCTCAGTGATAGTGGTCGGGGGTAATAGTTAACAACCTAGTTAATTTGTGAGTCCCCTGCAGTGGAGAGCCCCATTTGGTAGGGGGTTGCACCTTGCTGTACCATAGTAAGTTGTGAGAATATTTAAAGGGACTGCCATTGGTATCTAGGGCAGTCCACTATCCAGAGTCACCAAAAAGGTTCCCATTTTACTAGACCCATTACTTTCATGTGATACATTACATGAATTACACACTCGTTCTTGTATAAATATATCTTGAAAAGGATACATCACAGGAGTAAAAAGGATCATAACCAAATTACTTTGATGAAAAGTATGTACACTGACTGCATGTACCTTTTCTTATTACCTTTTCAGCGGCGGTCGTTGATTTTCCTCAGAGTTCTACAGGTCCCTTCGCTGAAGGAGTTTCAGGCTCCGTTTGCCTCGTTTTGACTTTAGGGGGAATGGGTGAGAAACACGCACTCGATAATCTTTCGAAATTGCATTTCGTTTTTGAATTGACAAGGATCTCTTGGATAAATGTACTTGGCGAAATATTATATAAGTGACCTATTTGGTAATTAATCAACATCCCTAAATGTTGTATGATTGTACGTAATTACAGGATTAGCGGACCCATTCACTGTTACCTTGGAGGCAAGTGATATTATTGCGGACAGTACTGACTACACTGGTGAGTTTGAACAAATGTTGTAAGCTGGCTGAAACAGTCTTTCACCAAAAAAACAGCATTTACCTCTATCTATACAGTCAACAGGTGTTGCACCAGAGGTGAATCTGAGGAGTAGCATGCAGGCAAAAAAACATGCAAACGAGAAATCCATCCTGGCTTTGAAACCCAGGGCAGATGTCATCAGAAGTCCAAAACAGTGGCCAAAAAATTTCAAAAAAAAGAATATCATTTCTGGCTAATATCACTGAAAATCTTATCCTGTTGCCGCACTATGCGAAGGCTACCTTCACTTAACTCCAAAGAGATTTGCTAATGTAAAATGGACCTTCTCTGTTGACAAACAAAATACATAGAAAGTTTTATCAACCTTTCAACATTTTACATTTTAGTCCCTGATCCGTTCACTGTAACATTTAGTGCTGGTGCAGTGAGCACAGACATGGTTTGTGTCAGCTTCAACACGATAGCAGACAACGTAAGACTTTATCAATGACTATTGTAAATATGACATACAGCTTCCTATCAAATATGTTATCAGTAATACAACTGCTGCACCTAGTGGCTGTTAGTATGAATGCAGGCAGAAAGTTTACTCAACTTTTTTTCTCACTGTTTTTGTGATGAAACTATAAAATAATAACAAGATATTTAGGGCACTTAAAAGGTAAGGAACATTGATTTAGAAATGATGAACAAGACAAGAAATTAATGGAATTTTTACAAGTTTACAATAACGATAAATAGTACACTGATGATGATGTACTTTTTTGTTATATATTTATTCAAAATAATGTCTCAAAACGATGTTGTATTTATTTCAGGTTTATGAATGTGACGAGACATTCAGTGTGTCAGTGTCAACGGTTCCCACCAACGTAATGACTGGGGCGACCACCTCGACAACAGTTACAATTGGTGACGTAGGAAGTATGTACAAATAGATGTTCTATTTCAAAGGACATTAAATTCTGTTCTAAATTTGATAGGGAGCGCCAAAGGAGATATACTTACTTAGATTACTATTGATCACAGCGTTAAACTTTTATTCTGTAATTTCAGCCATGACTCTTGCATACACCCAGCCCACTGTCAATGAAGATGCTGGAAGTGCCTCTGTCTGTGTCATCATTCAAGATCTATCAAGTATAAATATATTTTTTTCTCTGTAAGAGTGAAACTCACAGGGGAAGACTCGTGTACTGCTAAATTTTGTCCTTTGGAAATCTGCTACTGATGGCTGATTTTCACTTTAGAGTACTCACATATGCACAACTTTTTGTCCATTATCGACCGATATTTATTTTGTTCCATTTACTGTCTTCAAACTAAATATTTATTTTGATTTAAATGTAGATCTGGTGAATGGTTAGATTTAATCATCTAGATCCAAATATATTAATCGTTGTGAAATCCATTACCTTGAATTGAATTAATTGAACCATTTTTCCACATTCTCTTTATTCTGGTAGCAAACGGAAATGAACTTAGAAATCACAAAAACTGTGTCATCACTGAAATGAGTAAAACAATATGTCGATGACGAATTTTAAAATAAATCTGCGATTTCCTCTTTCAGCCCCAACGGCATCGTGCGGCGCCCCGCTTGAGTTAACTGCTACTGATATGGCCAGTCCCGTGGTAGACTCTGGAGTGGATTTCACGGGTAATTTTAATTTCTTGCACATTAGATCCAGCAATTTTCCAAGAGAAAGAAGGCCACCTGCATGGAAAGTATGTGAATGGTCCCCGTTAAATTCTCTTCACCTTTACTGCATAATGCTTTCTCACTCGGTGTTTTCCGTAACAGTTTAATCCCCCACATACCATAGAAGAAATCATATTCATTGAATTTTGTGTCACTGTTATATTCATATATTTTTAGTTCCCAATCCTTTCCAAGTTTCCCTCTCTGGCGCACTAGGAGACACTGCCTGTGAAACAGTGACAATAATAGACGATGACGTGAGTTTTTCTTTTGCTTTAATTTGTACAGAAATAAAGTGGCACTGCACTAAAATTCAAATATTTAGCCTGTCGGCTAAAAGTAGCTCCTTGGTAAAAGTGGACTTTTTTTAATTTCAAACTACCATTAGTTATTGTAAGAACCATTGTTTGAAAGATCAGATTTGCCAAGGTACACACTAAATGTTTAAATAATGAATAACTCGCTCTGTATGATCACATATTCCTTCCCAGATGAGGAAAAGTGAGTGAAATTCTTAAACATGTAACATTTTTATTTGTCACCCAGTTTTCCTATTTTTTAGCATATTGGCTTGTATTTGGTACCAAATTTAAACAAAATAGATCAAAAGGGATATTTCTATTCACAAGTTAAGAGCTATGTTTGGAAAATCTCTCAGATATCATTAAAACAACTGGCAAATGCGTCTTTAACTGCATCTATTTAATGATTTGTTAATTGCTAAATGATCTGGTGTGTTATTTTATTATTGTGGATTTTAGGCTGTGGAAGGCAATCAACAATTCATTGTATCGGTTGTTAGTACACCGTTGGGAGTTACCTTTGATGGTCAAAGTACCGTTAGCATCACGGACAATGATGGTTGGTTTAAAAATGTCCACATGTCACTTCATGATAGTTATGACTTTATTTTTGAATTTCAAAAGGTAAAACTGTTTCTTTTGAAATGGCAATCTTATAGGTATGTATGAGGAAACGTTTCTGTCGTTTCAGCGGTCACTGTGGAGGTCTCAGCCACATCCAGTAGTGTCGCGGAGGGGGATCCTTTCGAGATTTGTGTTGGATTGACCGATACCGCTGGTAAGGATAGGATAGAGCTTAAGATTAACTATTTCCGAGCAACAGAATACGTTTATATGTTTCTTGTATTCATACGTGCCCTTCCTATGTCACATTTTAAGGTTCTGTTGACACGTCAGTTACGGTAACATTAACACTCGCATCCGGAACGGCAACTACAGACGACTACGTAGGTAAGAACCCTTCAAACTGCTATGGCCTCTGTTCTAAAGATAGATCTTTTCAGTCATTAACAGAATGCTTTTTGTACAGTAATAAATTAGAGAATCCTACATGAAAAGTTCCAGTCATAATTCTACACTCATTTATGTTACGTTCAAGCCATAAATATAGATCTTAATAACATCAAGGAATGACAACTTTCACTTCCATGGTTTGTATGCAAAATAGTAGCTTTATCTCACACCAAACAAAAGGCAAAACACTTCAAAAGCTTTTGTTATCTTCTATGCATCTGATAAACAAGTGCTTGATTGGGCAACTAATAGTAACAAAGGGCTATCATTGTTCTCAAGCTGTTCTGTAACAACAATAAGTAAAATAACCTCAAAATATGCCTGAACATCAAATTACCTATTATCAACCACTAACTGACTGGCTGGTAGGGGCAACAATTGATAACCAAGGGCAATCAATAATTGATCTTCAATGTTCTGCACCAACAATGAGTAAACACCTCAAAACATACCTGACACTTCAAATTTCCTATTATCACTCATTAACTGACTGGTTTCTATGGGTAACAATTGATAACCAAGGGCAACTATTGATGGATCTTCAATGTTCTGAAGCTATCCTTCAACAATGTGGAAAGAACCTCAGAATATACCTGAAACATCTTTGTTGTCACATATTAGCTGACTGGTTTCTAGGAGCCAGAAATGGTAACCAATTACAACCAATAAATCTCCAATGTTCTGAAGATATCCTCCACCAACAATGAGTAGAACACCTTGATATTTATGTAAAATGTTTAAAATATACCTAAAACTCTTTATTATCACCCAATGACTGATTGGTTGCTGGGAGTGATAATTGGTACCCAATTGTAACCATTGCTGTTCTGAAACTATCCTCCACCAACAATGAGTTAAATACCTCAAAATATGCCTGAAACATCAAATTTGCTATTTTAAATGGCCACCATCTTAAATAATTCAAGATGACCACCATATACATACTATCTGTGAACAGGAATTTAATCACACATAGTGTGTTCAATTGTCTGTAGATAGTGTAAATTCATTTTTGGCTATCCATGTCAAGTGGTCCTTCATTTTACAATATCCATGTATAGCACAAATTCAATTTGCACTGTCCATGTATAGCATAACATCATGGTGCAAATACCCATGAATAGTGAACTAATCTATGGATAGTGCATATGAATATTTCTCTACCCACAGATTATCAATTCCACTGATCAAGTGCAATTTGATGAATTAGTCTAACTCATCTAATTCAGCAAGATCCAAATTCAAAGTCGAAACAACACGAGTATGTACACTGTTTGAAAACTGCCACAAGTGACCAAAAAAAGTGTCCGTTACCTATACAGACAGTTCTAACGAGCCACCAAATATGACAAAGATTGAGCATAGCAAAGACAAAAATAGATATGGTGAATGTGCCAAATAAGAAGTGAAATATAACACACACTGGATGATTAATGACTTTCCCCGACTCTAACTACGGTTCTGATTCTCACTGAATTAAGATGGTGTATTGCTTTAAAAGTATTCACACCGATTCAATTCAGACTGTGATTGCTAGCAACATTAAATTTTTAGAGCAGGTTTCTTAATAGAAGTTGGAGTTTTCCAGCGCCTAATTCAGACTAAGGAAAGTGTAAACATTTGTGTGAATACAATCCCATTGGAATAGAAACGAAGTCAGAGTCGGACAATGTGGAAAGCCATTCCACAACTATGGCAGGACATTAGAAATTGTACCAGGTTGATAACAAAAGACATGAGAAAGATGAGCACAAAGCAATGGACCTTCTTTAGCCAGCCACTTCTGCAAACAAACTCAGTTGTATCACCGCAAAATATACTGCCACCAGGCTTAAAAGAAATGATACAATTTTGAGAATAAATGTAGATATTTGTCGTACATACCAGAAGATGTCTGTATTTAATTCCTTTTTATTTCACCACTAAGAAAATATACTTATCGAAAATATCCAGTGTGAAAATTTCACCAGAACAGTGCACGAGAGCACAATGGTGCAAGGGCATGATAATAAAAGGAACATCAAATTACAACAAGTGCAAGTGTCAGTGAAAGTGTATTATTAGTACCGACTCGCCCTGAAGACAAAATTATGGCAAATATAAACCCAGACCGAAGTGATATCTGACTATGACCCGTTAGAAATGGCCTCAAAAAATGACAAAATACTCTTAGACATCCGAAACAGATAAAAAACCAACGCAGACTCACTGACATCACCAGGTGTAAGTACAGTTACAGCAACCACAACCACCAATAAAACATGGTTAACAAGCCAATACCTGTCATACCCCTTTGTACTTCCCAACTTCAAATGTCGCAATTAATTATAATTTTGGTAAATAATTAGATCCACAAAATTCAGTAACAAATATCTCCAAACTATCCTAAAGTACATGTTGTCATGGTTGTTTTTAGTTGAAAAATGAAAATTGGTGTATCTATTTGTTACAAAGTCGTTCAAGTTTTCATATTTTACAAATTAAAGTTTCTCAATTACAAATGGCTTCGTTACTCAAGCACAGAAAAAAAATACGATTAGCATCATATAATACACTAAATATACAAGGCCTTTTCGGTGGATGTACATACCTCCCCCTCAGGGATTGTGGGATGTGTATCTACCTCAGAGCCTCTCGGCCCTTTGGGGGATACACACCAAAATTCCCTCGGGGATGGTACTCGTACATCCACTCACTCAAATAACTTATTTATTTGTAGTGTTGCCAATTATATATAGCGAAAGCTTGTCCGCACTATTCTGAACCGAAGTTAGGTGTTTTATTGTATCTTCCAGACGGTATGTACACTGTGACGCTTCCCTCTGGGTCCGTTTCTGGTGCGTCCAGTTGTGTCAATGTACCCACCATCCAAGATACGGTAGGGACAACATATTTGATCTAATTCCACGGTAAAGCTTCACAAAAATCGTTGAATTTGCCCTAGATTATAGTCATTTGCGAAAAACACGTTAGAAACATTTCTTTCCTGAAAGAAGTCACATCGATACTTAAAGTGTTCTTGAAACTTCTGGTTTACCCCAGGAAAAATTATGTCCGTAAGTGGCATTTCACAAAATGTCATTGTATTTGCTTTGGTTACTCCAGTCTTTTTTACTCAGAGAAATTTGGATTCAAAATAAAATATTTTGATTCGTGTAAGAATTTTCAAAACAATAGTTGACCTAATTAAAAAAACTTTCTTTGGTGTTCATCATTACTCTTATTGATTAAGAAGAAAAATTGATATATGGAAAATAATTATTAGAAAATATTTGGTAGATAATGGAAGGCGACGAAGTATTTACAGTCGGCTTATCGGATAGTAACTCGGATGGTGTAGTCATAGTAGTGGGAGCCGCTAGTTCGGTGTCATTAACGATCATTGAAGATGAAAGTAAATATTTACTCAGATATGTAGTGAAGTTTATTAAATTGCCATAATTAGAAAGTGTTTTAAAATAGTCACTGAAAAACATTAAACTATATCATCGAATGTGGGCGCCTCTAAAACGAATTGATTACTAAAGACATGTAGTGTTAAGGAAGCATAAAAATAAAATTTTATATTTTCAGCCATGACGCTTGAAATCGATGCAGCGTACTCCTTTGCGGAAGCAGACGGCATGGGTCAAATATGTTTCACCATCGCTTCATTCTCAGGTTCTTGTCAACTTGTTTCTTATCACAGAAAACGTATTAATATGTGTATGTATGAATCTGGAGAATCTGTAATACAAAGCCTTGTAAATAATTCTGTGAACAAGACAGAATAAGCTAGATAAAGAAATGGAAGCAAACTTCTAGCATTTATTTGCAGGATCCGAATCAGCTTGGAGTCAGAACATGATGTCGACTGATGAAACTGCCATACATGGTGTAGACTACGCACGTACGTCGTCCTCTCTCTCTCTCTCTCTCTCTCTGTTTATGTGCCAGCAATCCGAACGCTCAACGAAGCAACGTCATTTTTATGATTTTAGTTGGAAGCAATCCATTCCTGATTCAAAACACAGGATCAACGAATGTTGGTGATACGGTGTGTACTATGGTGACTATAATTGACGATGGAGTAAGTTTCTTAGATAATAAATTTTATACCTAAAGTATACAAATCTATCATTGCAAAAATTATTCACGTGTCTACTAGATTAAAAAAAAATTCTTCGAAAATCTTACCACGAAAAAATATAGTCTTTGAGCCACCTTTCAAATCGATTTGATTATTTTGTAGAATACCGAAGATGACGAAACATTTAACATAAATGTTGCAAGCCCCACGATAACGGGACTTACAGTTAGCTCAATGGCTAATTCAGGAGGAACTGTGACTATCACAGATGATGATGGTGAGATTGATAGCACGAAGCTGTAGGAATTCCAAGGATTATTTTCAAATATACTGTGACACTTCAAGGAATTCTTTTTTAAATATTGATCTAGATTGAACTATTTCTTTCACCACATCAACATTTAAGTTAAATTAAATCCATAACAATGATTTTATCTTGACCTACAGTACCAACATTGTCTTTTGAGTTTACAACTTACTCCACGGATGAAGATATAGGGAGTGTTTCGTTTTGTGTCATAATGACTGGTAAGCTTCGAGTGGAATAATAATCTTAAGGAAAAAATATTAACGTTCATTAACGATCTAAGCTCCACCTATTGTTACAATTGATCACTTCACAAATTTTTGTACGTTTGTTTCCAAAAAAAATTCCCATATTTTCTGTTCATGATTTGACAAGGAAGTTTTGTGTATGACCTGACCAGAAGCTGTCTGTCACCAGTATTACAATTTCTTGGTTTTTTGTACTAAACTGAATCCCAATCAAAATTGAGTGTCCACCTTGTCAGTGAGGAGAGCAAGAGTCGTTTAATCTCAGGGGGTGACAGCAGTTATTCATGGGTGTTAGTTCGTGCACTGGACCTATTTGTAAAGGAGGAGTTGCTGACTGTGCTACTGGGTGAGGGGTAGACTTCTAAGGAGGTGGCTTCCCACATGATGAAGAATACAAATACTCAGCTTAGGCACAGTCTTTATTGTTACTCCTGAGACTGGTTACATAGCACAGCATTCAAAGTTTGAAGAAGTGACATTGATAACCCAATAGTTCCTTTGTAAGTCCGATAAATGTACATTCACAATGTGTGGGTTTGGGAAGTCCTCAGTAACACAGTTTGTGGACAACACATGCAGACACATATTTGAGGAGATCTTGAGGAGATCAGATACACAAAACATGCAGTCTAAAGTCAGAAGTGCAGTTCAGGGTACAGGAGTACATATGTAGTTTAATTACAGCTCACAGTCAAAGTAGTTCAAAGTAAAGTCTGAGGTGCAGCTAAGAAACTCTGTAAACAAAGACATTCATGAATACAATGACATAGATATGGACTTCAAGTTAACTTCTCACATTTACTTGTACAGACTACATAAAACTATTAAAATGACATTTAAGTAACAGGTTGTGCATGAGGAGTTATCCTGGCTCTTCACCTCCTCAGGATCTAAAAGTATTGCCAAAACATCTAAAATGCAATTTGGAAGATCCTGAGAGAAGAATCAGTTCATCTCCTCAATGATACCTGCGAAGTTCCTGCTGTTTGCTATTATGACACTGAACAGTCTGGTGACATTTCTGGAGGTCCTACTTTCATAGGGCATGCCTCCCTTATACACTTACTTAAAAACCTTGTCACCAGAATATCAGTGTTACTACACAAAGTAGTGCCCATGAGAGGGTGGCAACCTGGGAAAGGCCTGGAACTATTTAGCACCTTTTGTGTTAATGCAGGTACTGGAACAAACTAAGTAAGGTTGGTACTAGTCTCAACACAATTGGATCAGTAGTTACTGCTGTAGAAGTCTGAGGGGGTGAGTAGGAATACACACTGAAATGTCATGCTGTGGTTGGTTAACTGGGTCATGCGATCAGCTCATTGGCTATTGCTTTGAGTACATGTGACATGGGGACACTGATTGGATATTTCCTAAGGGGGTGAACACAATGATGAGTGATCAATGTGTAACCGGGAATAAGGGGGTACCATTTTTCGGGAACGTTCCTGAGAATGAACTAATTGGATTAAAATAAAGATGTACTCGAGAATAGGAACTTCGTAATGGGATCTATTTTTAGTAACAAACCCCAGTTACCAGGTCATGTGACCAGTAGAAATTGCAGAGCCAATCAGCATCAAGAGCAATGACATCACCTTGCTTGAGTCCACCAATCAGATTATGAGGTGGTGATATCATAGTGACATCATTTACATAATTATGACATCAAAATGTGATGTCCCTTGAGGGATTTAGGGGTTGAGGGATTTCTTTGTACATTCTAAACCTTAATTTAAACAGTGCATCTTGTAAATATTCTGTGAATCTTTGTAGGTATTACCTTTCAGTAAAATTGGTCCTTGTTTAATAAAGAATAAAGCCAAGCTACTGTTTTTGTTCATCCGATTCGGGTCCAGAACCCTACACTCACCCGTATGATTTCCAGACCTAGAAGCAGTGTCTTAAAAATGCATGGGGATTATGCAGAACCATCTGAGGAGGTGGCCATGGACAAATTAATGCTCCTTTGGCCATTGAAAGCCAAATGTATTCTCGGTTTGCCTTTATCTCCTCAGTTTCACAACACTATGCCCTCAACCTGTTACATGTCGTTATTTGATGTTGCCTTTGCCTCTTTTTGTGGTTTCTGGAGCTCTTTGTTGCTAAGATAAGTCTGATAAATAGCTTGCCAGCTGTTTGACCTCCTGGTTTGCTAACATCTTTCAAATTTCATGAAAGCTATTTGAACAGGCAATCATCTTCCACTTCAGGTACACTCGAAAAAGAAATAGCTGCAACGGTGTTTTTGCAAGATGGCACAGCATTAGCTGGTAGTGATTATACAAGTGAGTAAGATTTGTCGAAAATGAGTGACAGCTGTCTCTTGAAATAAGTCCAGGAGTTATTTTAGGTTTTTGAAAGGACACAATTTCTCACGTATCAATTAGATTTGATCCATCAACTCAACAACTGAAACTGTAACTTGAAGATTGATTCCCAAAACCACATTAAAGATACGTCAAGGCACCAATTGTAAAGTTTTTCTTCAGGTACGGGCCCAATCACCATAACGTTTTCAGTAGGAGATACTGGTGGAACTTCGATATGTCAATCCATAGCCATAGTGGACGACAGTGTAAGAAAACATGAAACTACACATAATTCGTATACGAAAGGGCCGATACCAGCTTACTTTCAACTACTAATTTATTCACGCACATAGTACAATGTCACGCACTCTTATTTGATTGACTGAAGAAGTGGCTCACTCACCCTGATTAGGAAGGCCCAGGTGGTCCAGTGGGGTAGGCAGTGGTGGTTCTAAGGGGGGCGCTAGGAACGCGCCCCCCCGGGTCCAATTTCTTTCATTTTCATGCAGTTTTTGGGGAATATTTAGCAAAATAATAGGTTGGCGCCCCCCTCCGTCTGAGAATTCCTAGATCCGCCACTGGTAGGGGCATTCTTACCTCTTCAAATGGGTCCTATGCAGCAGAGAGTCAAACAATAAAACCAAACCAGCATACATCTGCTAGTTTGTACAAAAAATGATAGAGTCAGAGTATTCACACTAACATACATCTATGAGAACTTCAAATTCCTTGCAGAGAGATAAAGGTCCTAACAGTAAGCATGACTCACTATCCCTCAGTCTTTACTGAGATACTATCCTCATCCCAGGCTTGAATTCACTGAACTGTTGGAAAAGGTGGAAATTTGGGCTTATAAATGGGTAGATTATGTTATCACTGATGGCTGAGACATTCCGTGACTATACAAGGTCCGTGGTGAACAGAAAATTTTGTGCTTCTGCGTCGGTTCCACATTACTGATACGAGCTGACTTATTGCGATACGCGGCACCCTTAACTTTGCACTGACTAATGAACAGTTTTAGTATTCGGGTTTGATTCTAACGCAAAGCAATTTTGATGGTCCGTTCGTACAGTTTGACTGCGATTATGATTATTTTTGTATCGCAGTCGCCAGCGCACAGAATTGGTATTTGGCCATGCGGTGTTGCTCAGAGAATAGATCTACCATCATAAATACATCATGTGAGCACTCTCATGACTCATGTATCATCCATTATGTGTGATAAAACGTACAGTCGCAAGTAGAAAAAAAGTTGTCTTGTGAATGGGCCTTGAGACTAAATGGGGTTTCATTTGCCTTTCTGAACCGAAACTTTTGCAAATAATGTGTACTATTGCATCAGAGGATTTCTAGCAAAAAGTGGTAAATCCCTTCACAACTTGTGCTAATACGAATGTTAATGTCGCCAATTAAAAAACAGCCTCAATTTTAGGAATTCGAAACCGACGAAAGTTTTACTTTATCACTGATGAGTATGGATGCGATGTTAGGGGATAGCGTGGCAACGGTGCTCATAACGGACACTGATAGTAAGACTTAAAAATATTTTTATCTCTTTATCCTGCCATGAATAAGGTTCTTGCAACAATGTATCTCACAAAAATCTGTTGCTTTCAACGAAATAGCTTTCCTTTCTTAAAAAATTCATCAATACTAATTTTACATTTTCAGTCCTGAGTTTAAGTCTTGTGTCAATTACCGATAGCTTGGAAAATGACGGGCCAGTTTCGGCGTGTATTGGTGTCACGGGATCATGTAAGAGAAACCTACGATTGCATAGATTCACCCACCCAGATAATAAATAATCAGTTAGGCGAACAATTTTATATTCATAACCAAAGCTAATACAAAAATCAAAGGTTCACCCAGTAAAAAAAGACAAAATTAATTTCAGCAAACATTGATAAATTTGTTGTGGTATTGCAAACCTATAGAACAGGTTGTTCTAATTAACTAAATATAATGTAATATAAATAGGCAACAATGGACAATTCTCAATGATCAACCTCTCAAGGGGCGTGTTCCCATCTTTGTAATTTTTCTTTTGTAGCCCTGGTGGGAACAGACGTTGACGTTGACTTAATGACGTCAGATGGCTCTGCAACGTCTGGCTTGGACTATACAGGTAGATAAGTTAATTAAAATGAAACTTTCAATCAGATTATTACAGATTTGCTAAGGGGAGCCTTTGGCACTTTTATGATAATGAGACCTAGATTTTCTATATTGTAATTGGTTAAAATTGGAATGGTGTGAGGGGAAGCAACCAATCATATAATGGGTTTTAGTAGGAGTTTGTAACACTTGATAACAGGGGTGTATAACAGTTGTTAATGGTTTGTAACAAGGGTTTGTAACAGTTGTTAACTGTTTTTAACATGGGTTTGTAATGGTTTGTAACAGGGTTTGTAATGGTTGTTAACGGTTTGTAACAGGGGTTGGTAATGGTTGTTCATGGTTATTAACAGGGGTTTGTAATGGTTTGTAACAGTTTGTAACAGGGGTTTGTAATGGTGGTTAATGGTTTTTAACAGAGGTTTGCAACATTTGTTAATGGTTGTTACCGGGGTTTGCAGTGGTTTTTAATGATTTGTAAGAGGGGTTTGTAATGGCTGTTAACAGTTTGTAACAGGGGTTTGTAATGGTTCTTAACAGGGGTTTGTAATAGTTATTAACAGTTTGTAACAGGGGTTTGTAAAGGTTGTTAATGGTCATTAACAGGAGTTTGTAATGGTTGTTAACAGTTTGTAACAGGGGTTGTTAACAGTTCTTAACAGGGGTTTGTAATGGTTTGTAACAGGGGTTTGTAACAGTTGTTAATATGGGTTTGTAACAGTTGTTAACAGTTCTTAACAGGAGTTTGTAACAGTTGTTAACAGTCCTGGGAAAGGTTATTTAATGTTTCTCTGGGTAGATCTACCTCAAACACAAAATCTAGGATTCTGAGACTTCTACTGGAGCAAATTTGACAATCTATACCTTGTTTGAAAGCCCTTGACCTGTAGATTCAGGAAATTACATCAGCTAGATGATTCTTGTTCATTTAAGCTGTAAGAATGGGAGTTAAATACCAAAAAAATTCCTACAAGGAAACCATACAAATTCCCAACTTTGCAATGTCATACAGGAAAGTACTTATTCCCAACTTTGCAATATCATACAGGAAAGTACTTATTTTGATTAAAATCCCACATTCAAATCAATGAAAATTTTTTCCATCAAAAGAATAAACTTATGTAAAACAGGGTTCTTAAACTTATAAAAGGTCTTGACACAGCAAAATTTTTATCTTGACCAAAATGATGTTTGTTCCAATGTTGCATTGTAACGTCGCCTGTCACATAGTAATGAGCCAGCTGTTGTGTTTGCACACAATATTTTATTTTTTTGAAGGAAACTTGACATCTGGCACTTTGGCATTTTCTATTTACAGCAGCCAAGATCTTCTACATAAATACAATATTTGATACATGCTTTCTGAAAAAAATGTTTATTTAATTACAGGAGGGGTCTTTACTCTAACCCTATCAAATGGATTGACGCTGCCAGGCCAAGTGTGTCAAAATATTATCCTTCTTGAGGATACGGTTAGTTATCAAATAGTAACTGGTAATACTTTAAGTGACTGGAGCATATTTGCTGGCTGATTACAGTCTGCATAGTGATTTAAAGAGGGGGCCCATAGTTTTGGGGGAATATGCCTTGGCATTTTTATGATAAGTCATTGGTGGGAATTTGTTTTTCACAGAAGCATTGCTATTATGACGTCATAATGACGTTCCATCATAGAAACAAGCCAGCACTGTTGTGACTTCTCATGAAGTTGTATTTATTGCATTGCATTTACTCAATAGTTCCAATCAGAATTATTTATCTCCTGGATGAGTATCATGCTTCTTATTGACTGGTATAAAGTATTGCTTTCATTGATCTGAAATAGATCTCATATGACATTACATTAACAATTAGTAACATATTGAAAGTTTATCAAAATTAAAGATGTCTTTTTGAAATATCTCATTGTTTTGAAATTATGCTTTTGACACTCTTATAAGCAATCTTGCCATACCGTGATTGACCAAATTAAGGAAGCAGTATACGTTCCGAAAACAAGAACTTTATTAACAAGCAACTACTATGTGTATCTTTATTCCCAGACTTCTGCCAGATATTATTGATAAAACTGAAGAAATGGCTTATTTTGTTGCGAGAATTGTTTTCTGTTCGTCTAGTGACAATAAACAACAAGTTAAACGTTGGTTTGTTGCAGATTTGGGAACTGGGGGAAACCTTCAGTGTGGACATAGCTTCAGTAGCAGCGCCATTCTCGTCCAGAGTGACTAATGTTGGAAGTTCACAAACTGCAACTATTCTTGAAGCTACTTGTAGGTTAAAATTCCCATAATAAAATATCTAATAAGTGGAAAACAGGTAGAAATCTGAAACTGAGGCCAGACTTTATGAAATGTGACTGTATTTATTAAATAGGATAATAAAATGATCCTCGACTAGATCTAGCTTGTTAACACTTCTGTACCCCGTGAACATTTCTTCCTATTTTATCATTTTTATCAAAAGTTATTATCATGTCGCCAAAACCGAAGAAATGTGGTGTCAATAGGCCTTTTGATAAAACTGAGTATGATTTCAGCGCTGACTGTGTCATGGGCAACGAATGATTTCGGACCTCAAACAGAAGGATCCACTTTTTTGCCTGCTCTAGAAATAACGGGTATTCCCGCAGGTAAGGATTTATTTTAAACGCTACAGGCAAGGAAAACCGTCGCAGCGTGAGTTCTTATTGTTCTAGCAAGGCATTCTTTTTTTTCAGAATGCCTTTCAGCCATTATTGTCATCAAATAGCAATTAGGAGAAAGGTCCATTCAAAGGTACAGCAAAAGCCAAAGACCCTGGTTTAGCGCTTCATTTCAAAGATATTTCGGACTAGCACCACCTCCTAGAGGAAAGGGTGTCCATTGCAAAAGTACATCAAAGCGAATAAATTTGCTACTTCCTATTTTAATCTAAATTCAACTTATTTTTGATTTTTGAAAGACAATAGTCTTGATTATTAGTAACCTTAGTTTCAGTGGTCTTATTCATTCAGAGCACGTTAAAAGTTCGCAATTCTTGGAATTGACCAAGAGGTGCAGCCATGTCCTTTTATGCGCAGACTCCACCATTTAACTTTTATCCTTTGTCTGATCACTGTTATATTAGGTCGGCACAAACAATAACTATTGTTTTAGAGACTTTATTGTAACCCAAAATCAATATACAGCTTTG
>JBCAUG010095743.1:0-21978 GCA_038406175.1 Haplosyllis leylae | reverse complement strand
GTTTCTACTAATTACATACCACAGTATTTACATGATTACTACGTGCTACGCAACTTTGGGATTCTAGCCGCTTTCACATTATCCTGACCTCCCTACTGCTTCATGAGCAGAAGCAACCAGTCCGCTTAACAGTTAAAGCAGCCCGTGCTTAGAGAGCAGTTATTAGTACTGAAAGACAATGATCATTCAAAATTTATCTCTTCATTTCCATTAACAGATACTTACAAGGATTAAAAGTGTTCTGCTTTTGCAACAAACTCCACAACATCCAAAGATTCCGATCAGAAATAGAACAGCTCCCGCAACACACGCACCAATAGCAATATTGCCAATCAATTTATTAAAATCCAAAGAGGCCTGCTCCATATCCGTGTTTGAATCCTGAATAAAGTACACGTCAGAAGGAAATTAGCTGTTTCCGCACCAACTTCTTCAGAAAATACCTCTACTTGAAATACAAATAAAAATAAATCTACTGTTGTGTGCATCTGGAAGAATATGTTCTCGTGTCCCTGTTATGACGTCTTTTCAGGGCTATGACCGAAAAAGACATCGATCTTTGTCTGCATTTTCGTTTTAATTACTTTGGAGGTCAAGCTCAAGATCAAGACAAGTATAGATCTACTATTTTACTTTTCACTAACCTGCAAATTGAACTTTTCAGGAAGATCCGGAATAGCGTCCAGAACCTTATCCACCTCTTTTTCAATCATTCCTCCAAACAAGGCAAAGAGGCCACCGCCCAAAAAAGCCAAGCCAAGAATCTGAAACGGTTAGCTTGTCCTCAATAATGGTATGTTCACACTGAGCGACACCGAGAACGACACAGGTATCGAGACAGACGGCGAAAATATCGTTATCGGTGTCAGTGCAGTGTGAACACGCCATAAGGTTTGTTGAGGCATATGGAGTGTAAGGAGTTCTCACACTTACCCTAGACACATAAACTATGTGATAACTTATAAAACAAACATTTGTTACGCAGAGCTCAGGCATTAAAGTATCCAACTCGAAACTCTAGATCTAGACTTACGCCCAAGTAGAATCTATTGGGCATGACAGAGTCTAGAATTTTGAAAAAAAAATCAAAGAACAGTGCTAGATCTAGTCTACTTACAGTAATAAAAATATTAACGACAACTAGGACGCATTTGGCAATTGCCATTGCCATCCTGAATAATTCTTGAGTGTTTAAACCAAAGTCTTCCTTGACTATTCCATGTGTGACGTCAAATTAGACATTCAAAGAGCGGTGACGTCACGAAAGTTTCTCGGTGGATCAAGAAATCATAGGGAGTAAAAGAATTTCGTGAGAATTACAGTGGCGGATCCAGGATTTCCCAGAGGACGTGCGCCAACCCCTAAGGGAGGGGCTCCAACCTACTATTTGACCAATTTTTTCCCAAAAACTGCATGAAAGTGAAGAAATTTTGGCCCGGGGGGGGCGTCCCTGGTGCCCCCATTAGATCCGCCACTGGAAAATGTTACAACATACAGGGGAGAGGGGGTGCACCCAGAAACAATTTATCTGATAATTCAAGTCTAATGTAACAGACCCAGTGTGCCACTCTTCAGCGAAAAAGTTCAGAGTCACCTAGGACCCTCTTTCCGTGGCATGTAGATTTTCTAAGATGGAGGTGGGGAAAAATCAGGGGGTAGTCAGCTTCGCATAGTAAACAAAATAGTCCGGATTGAATAATTCCTAAACTATCTGTCAAATGTGTCAAAGATTGTCTAATATTTGGTTCAGGAGTAGTAGATCTACAATATTTCTTAATTATTGAATTTCAGTGACTATTTACAGCATTTATGTAACATAGAACAATGTAGGTGTATTAATCTGTATGTGATGAGGCATCTCCTATGTTGAGGGCCATGAAACAGCACAAAAATCAAAATTTTTGCAGAAAAATGTGATAAACTTGAAAAAATTCCTTAATATCTTACATGCTAAATCTTGGAACAAATATAAGCATTTACAGGCAAAAATTGACACATTTGAAGCAACTTGATTTTACACTAATTTACATTGTTTACATTGTACAGCTGAGAAAAAGTAGTTCTGACTGGCCCTGGGCATCAGAAAGGAGCTGACTACCCCCCAGAAAAATCAAGGATCTTATGAAGTTACATTCCTGTAGATCTATGTCCTCTAGTCTCCACCTGTATGTCCTCTAGTCTCAACCAGTCAGATTGTAACACAATCAATCAGATTGTGGCTCTTTGGGTCTGCAGAGGAGCAAATAGGGAGGTGTTGTTTGGCATAATCTAATTTAATTTGGTGAGTAGCCTTAACCAATCACATCAGGCCAAAAGAGCTCTTTATAGGGCCTCATATGAGACTTGTACAGGGCCTCGGGGGGGGGGGGGGAGCAGTAGGTGGCTAGTAGAAGGGGTGTAGATTTTCTTGAAAATTCTTTTGGAGAAAAAGTCTGGGTTTGAAACAAATGAGTTACATGTAAACAATCTAATTAGATTTTGTCTCAACCAATCAGATTGCACCAGAATATCCCTTAGGGACACATAGAGGAGCAAATAGGCCATCAATTAGTGTGGTTTGTTAGAACATGCAATTTAATGTTTATTGTGTATTTTCTGGAATTTTCTAGTTGGTAGTGTTACCACTGGTTACAATCCCATATTGGGTGGGTGATGATATGGAATCTGAGTTTACATTGCATTTCAGGGGTTGAAGGGGTTAAAAGGTGCATTGCATTTAGCTACTATTTGACTATTTGTTACGTGGCTGGGTGATAATAGGGGATTGCAAGTTTGGGAAGACTAAAGACCATAATTTTACAGTAACAATCCATTCGAGCCTGATGATGGAAAGAATATTGACATTTTTGATAAATTAATCACGTTCCACCTTTTGGAGATGTTCCTATGATTTTCCTTATTTAAAAGATGACAAAATGAAAGACATTGATATCGTATTAATTATAAAAGTAAGACAAAGATTTTATTTGAAAGTGATAACATTTAACACGTGAATTTGCGTACATCTGCATTTCTCTTCCCTTTCACTGTCAACACCGTCTTCTTACACGAAAAAGCACAGTCCATATTTATGGTTTTTACATCAGACAAATACATGAAGAAATAAGATCAAATATATTCAAAAGATAAATTGGAATTATTGTTTGCTTAAATTATAAACATTTGGTTGTCTTTTAAGTAGGGACTCTTGATTGTTTCTCTTACGCATAGTAATTCTCGCTGTCAGACAAAGAATACAAAACTATTATAGCTGCCAAGGCCATCAAAATCTGAAAGAAAAAGAAAAGTAAAATTCCAGTTTTATCGAATTAGTGTTGGCTAGTTGAGGCCTCTGAAGTCTCACATTTCAGCAAAGTCTTTACCTGTAAAATTATAGCAGTTGCACTGGCTCCTATGGCATAAGGTTCATAGTCATCTAAATCTTCTCTGACACTATCAAAACAACCCTTTATCGAAACACAAGAAGTACGTGTAAACGTTTAGCCATTCTACTTTCTTTGTAAGAATGGTTTGTCACGCAGGGTTAATTTTCCATTTTATCACCAGAGGTCGCGTACTCGGATCTTTTTACAACGTCCTCAAACGAACAAATTATTTTAATTATGTTTTCCAAGAAATGTCATTTGAGTTTCCTGGCTCTTTTGCGTAAATTAAAAATAGAAAGTTTAAGTAAAATTATTCAACTTACTGATTTTGAAATGCAAGAAAGCCAGTAACTTACGGTCATGTAGTTGCTGTTAACCGCTGTGGGAGTTATAGCACAATCTTCATTCACAGGACTCACATCAGGAAAACTGCCTTGAACTTTACAACAGGCGAATGGCGTTTCCAAGGTTACATCGCTATCCACATTATTCCTTCTAACTTTCCGTGTTTTATCCCATCTCACGGCCTGGCTTAGATCATTGTAGTTGTCAACTCCGCAACATTTGAACTGAAAGATGAGCGCACACTTTGAGGAAGAGCTAATTTTTCACAGGAAAATATTCCAGTCCCATTATTAGATGAGGTTTTTTAATTCAGAAATATTGGACTTTCTAAAGCGTGAAATCGGTTTGAAAACTTACATTTAACATGAAATAATTCCAAGATACAGAATATTTGTCGAACGAATCTATCGCAACGAAGTCGTCTTTTAGTGTAGTTTTAAGAACATCTTTTATTTTGGAATTTAACTGAAATGCAATTTTTTAATTACGTGATAAATATTTTTAATAGCAAAGTCATTTAAAAAGGCCATTTGAAAACATTTAAAAATTCAATAGATATTGATAGAACGCCAAAGTAACTGCTGTCTACGAGTACTTACTGAACCGGAAAAGAACAACCCAATCAGAACTATCTGAACAATAATCAGCAGTATGATTATCACTGTGTACTGAAAAAAAGAAAGGAATATTGTTTGCAAGCCACAACATGAAACACAACATTGTTGGCCTTTTGGTGTTCATCTGAGATACCATTTCATTCATTTGGAATTCAATTTGAATGTAATATTTAGCTTAACTAGTAAGTCTACTTACAGCTATCAATAAACCTCTATTTTTGCAACAGATACCAAAGCAGCCGAGTATTCCTATGAGAAACACAAATCCCCCAAGAATTACCAGAGCTATGGCCACATCTTCCAAATAATCGTCTATCTCAAGCTCAAGATTCGTATTAGTTGCTTTACTGTCCTGAAATTTAAGCACACAATATCATTATAGAACTACATTCGAAACTTTGACTTAATATTTGATTTTAGGACATTTTTTCTGTAGAATCCTTGTCGTCATGTGCATAAAGGTAAGGGCCATTCAAAAGTCAAGGCCAGGGTTACTCGATCTCTAGGCCATTTGAAGGTCAAAGTGGAAAATCTATATAGCAGTCTATATTAAAATGCCTTTGTGATTTGTGTGGCGAGCAAATGATTGAACCAAATAATTGTGGGAAATTAAGTCCACTTAATTTGTGAATAAAAATCAATGCCAGCACCCACCCACCCCCCACAATGTTAAACCAAATTCAATTAAATTCGTGCTATGAGCCGAGACCGTACTTTGAAAGTACACTAATTTCTCCACGACTCTGACTACAACAAGTTGTATTTTCCTATAGTTTACTGACATTTTCAACTGTCCATAAATTATAACTGTGCGTTTGTGATGGGAGAAGGAAGAGCATGAGTCAGTGCCTTCCACTGAAAGGCTTTCGTGTGGAAAATAGTTTTGTTTTACCTGTAACCCAAACTTGTCAGGAAGTTTTGGTATTGCACCCAGAACGTCACTGGCTTCATCTTTAAATGCGCCAGACCCATACTTAGCAAATACTCCGACACACAGTATAATAAGTCCTAATATCTACAAATATTAAATGTTCTTCACAAAGGCTCACATCGAAATATGTCAACACTACGTATACGCAACACGGAAAACTATTTGTTCATCATAATTTTAAAAACATTAAATTTTGTCATTGCTATTTCATGTATTTGTAAATGAATCTAACTTTCCTTAGTTTCCGAATACCTTCAACAAAAAAGTTATTGATTGTTTCTGTTACATTGATTGAAACATACTTTTTGCTGGTAACATTGACACTAATGTTATTTATGAGCATTTCTTTAAGGAAAACTTTTTTGTTACATAATCAATATACTGTTGCTATAGTTGCAAAAACGATCAGCTGCCATGAATCTGACAGGTGAAATTGGTGTAAAGGCCCGTTCAAACTGTATGATTTCGACTGCGATTCCTCTTATCACAACAAATGGGTTGTACAAGACTCAATGGAAGTGTTCGCACTGTGCGACTGTGACAACCTCCCCAGGTCCTGTGCAGCCCATTATAAGCAAAAACAAATCGCACAGTATGAAAGGGCCCTAACAGTTTTGTAACAGAATTGGTTTTGTTTTCTAAAAGAAATTTGAGCTAAATTTACTTACACTGACAACAGCATTTACTGTAAATAAAACAGTTGAGGCAACCCCCATTTTGCACCTGGAATGTTTGAAGTATACACTGTGTAAGTTTTGAGGAAATTGTTTGGTTAAAATGCGTTCTTTTCAGAACAAGGTATTAACGAATTATTATTTGTCACCGAAAATTATTTATTAGCGTCTGAGTGCCGAGTTTGTTTTAATCTTAGTAACAATTTGTGCAACAGATCTTCTGAATCGTTTATATCAAAATAAGTACAACCTATGCTATTCATGCATGAATCCACGGCATTAAAATTAACTGAATACCATGTTGAAATTCCTTTGTGCGATTTTGAGGGCAGATTTATGTCCACATTTCATGGCAATATTTTTTTCAATGAACTGAAGTTCAGCTATTGTAAATAATTAGATCCAACTGTAATGAAGATCGACAGAGGATCGTAATAGCAATCAATGCACAATGTTCAATGAAGCTTCAGTTTACATAGGACCAATCCGCTTTTCTCATGTTTTTCTCTGAAAACAACAAATCACTTGTGACTTTTTGAAACTAATCGAAACAACTGTTCAATACCTATCTTTTGTTGTTGCAAATTCTGGTACTTGTCCTGAACAGACAAGAGACTTGACAAATTCATTTTGTGCTTTTTTCTAGCACTAATGTACAAAAGATATTATTTTTTAAATTCTTGACTTACAGATATTATTCTTAAAAATGCAAACATTTTACATCTTTTTTTTAAATTTTGGAGGACATTTGTGGGGCCACTGACGCCTGTGTTTTGGACTTTTGGTCTGCCCTGGGTTTCAAAGTCAGGGTGAATCCCTCGCTTGCGTGCTTTCTCGCCTGCGCGCAATCAATTCACATCTTGTCTTAGTAGCGTTTTCTTGTTGCGGAAAAACCATAACGTTAACATGTTTACTAAGCCTTTTCGTGGATTGAATAAATTTTACAATTAAACTCTTAACTTAACACAAAAAAGATAACAAATTTACCTTTAAATTTCAATCTATTGAAATCCCGATGTCATATCTCTCACACTTCAGGTATCCATGATGTTTAATTCCATCTTATTACTTCATCACATCAAAACTTTCGGTTTCGTTAATGATAACTTGGATACAATCACCCAAACAAAACTGACATCCAGTCGTTGTTACATGGAAACCAGGGGACAAAAAGGTGCGATACGGATGAGAGAGAAGCCGTTTGAAGTTTCACATCCCTCACCATTCATTCGTTCATTCATTTGATCATTTTGTTTACGTTGTTATGTGATCATGAGGTATTGTCAAAGTAGTCGTGCGGTGTACAAATAATTCTTGCAGTTATTGATTTTGTCGCTGAAGCTGTCTCCATCGGAGCGGAACAGCCTATCGACATTCGTCTGTGAACAGGGTATTCGGGATTTAACACTGCACAACATTGAAAAACAATTCTTATTTTGCTGGTTTTCCTTTCTTTTATTTATTTCTTTTACAAGTTGGCTAACAGGTATAGAACTTGATGTTGTTTGTTGAATATATTTTGGAGATGTTAGGAAATCATTGCACCCCATCTGGTGGTCATTTGTAATACTAATCATGCGCACGCTACAGAAAAGATTTACTTGTTCCTATGTCTGTGCATGTACTTAGTACACAGACTACCTTATAATTCTCCTTTCTTAGTTTGTATTATTTTTACTATTGGAAATAGAATAGCAAACAAAAGGATCAATGGTTAATGATTATTACATCATGACGGTTGGTTTTCAGATGTCTGAGCACTATCTTTAGCTAAATTCACTAAGTCAATTCTAAAATGCAAAACGATCTCAATGGCAGTTGTTTCTCGGTAAGTATGCAAATCCCGGAAAAAATGTTACGAGTTAAATTGGTCTGAATTCCCTTTTCTCATGGTGTAACTCGCGTGTGCGAGAGATGCGCGTAGATGTGTTTATATGAAGAAAGAATAAAAAATCAGTTCCGGTTGGTGTACATTTTCTTAATTTTTTGGAAAAAGTTTGCATTTATCTTCTTAGACCGTACAGCATGTCAATAGAGAGAATATAAAACTGTTGACAAATAAAATTGTGTTGATTATACACTATAAATGAAGTTGAAATGTGGAAAATCCAATTCCAGATGGCAATCGAATTTCTGTAAATTGTAACGAAACTGTCAATTATTCAATTAGATCTAGAATCTACTGACCACAGATGTGAAAGGTCAATTTTCAAACGGAAATATGTTAATTGCAACGATAGATATACTTAATTTTTTCTCGTTTATACTTTCTGATGAACACTAATCTAGAGTAGTAATGTAATTTTAGAGTGCAGTCTACGATGGCCAGAAGCATCACGTCACTTGGCCTTGTTATCGGGGTTGTCGCACTGATCATTTTTGAAGGCACACACGGAAAAGTAAGATATTCATAAACAGTTCAAAATCTTGACGCTTTTCACGTTCAATATTTATGTCTCACGAAATTCCAATACTTCTCTTGTTCATGCGTACAGGTTTTTACCGTGTGTGTATTTCTTCTATTTACAGGTATTTAGGTTTCACTTGAGGAAGACAAACTTGTTATTAAATCAGGTAAGCTTTGTTCTCGATGAAGTGAATAATGCTAACAGGTTTTTAGATCAGGTCGCTTGTGGAATTATGCGTCAGTCAAGGCGTCCTTTATTAATCTTTGTCGTAGGCGCTGAATGTGCGTGCAGCACAAGAGGATTATAATAGTAAACTACAGGGAAAGCCTGGTCTGGGCTACTACATAGACATAGGAATAGGTACACCTCCTCAATACGTGAGTATTCAAGTGTCAGATTTAAAATGTACTCATGGCTTACACTGTCTTAAGTTACAAATTTTCTGACCATTCACAGTAATTAATTCATCTTTGCCTTATTATGTATTATTGTTATGAAATTAACGTTTTCAGGTGAGTGTATTGGTAGACACTGGAAGCAGTAATTTTGCCGTGGCTGCTAGTCCCCATCCTTTTGTACAACGATATTTTTATTCTGAAAAGTAAGTTGATGATGGAATAAATACACCAAGACCCATTGAGTACTTCGTTACGAGAAACAAATTTCTCCTGATCGAACGACATAGGTTCTTGTTATTTATTCATCCCTTCATTATTACAGTTCATCCACTTTTGAGAACCTGCATAAAACAGTGGAAGTTCCGTACACGCAGGGGAAATGGAGTGCCTTTCTTGGCAGCGACAAAGTCACATTAGCGACTGATGGCGAACCACTAGTCGCCACAGCAGAAGTTGCTTGTATCACACAGTCAGATGAATTCTTCATAAACGGTTCTCAGTGGCAAGGAATTCTTGGACTGGGTTACAAAGCAATTTCACAGGTATTCTTGTTGATTGATTACGCATATATCATGTAAATGCGGAGTTATTTGTTTCTGATAACTCACATGCAGAATTAGTCACCTAAAGAAATATACTATAAATTACATATTACCAACTTGTCGATCCATTTCAGCCCGATTCATCTGTCACGCCGTACTTTGACAGCTTGCTTGAGCAAACAGATGTCAATGACACATTTTCTATGCAGTTGTGTGGTACAGTTGACACCAGTAATGACAGTGATGTCGGCATGGGAGGAACTTTAGTAAGTGGACTTTTGTCGCGCAATGATACAAAGATGGTTGGTTTGTCATTGAACTGTACAAGAGAAAGTTTATCTAACTGTGGCTATTGCAATGGTGAATGCCGAGGCTTAGTGGCTTAGCCTTATTTGGAGGGTGGCAACTCATGTATATTAATGAACAGTGTCAATGATAAGAAATGCTTCCACCAAAGTTTACCTGGGATGTATGCAGTACTTAATGTTTTTCCCAGTGCTGTGTATTGGCATTAATTTGTTTCCAGCAACTTCAATTGTTGGACAGAAATTGACGTGGATTTCCTTACCAACGTTACTGTTTAAAAGGGAAATATTACTGTGTTTTCTGATTATATTTTGTGTTTTTTTAGATAATTGGCGGCACTGATGAAACCCTGTATACAGGAAAAATGTATTACGTACCAATACACAAGGAGTGGTACTATGAAGTCATTATTACAGATATCAAAGTCAGTGGCGACAGTCTTAATATGGACTGCAAAGAGGTAACTGGGTTTTATGAATGTTAGGAACAATGTTCTTTTTAGTATTAAATATAATTTCAATCTCAAACAAGCTGGTGTATATTTTCAGTATAACTTCGACAAGACAATAGTTGATAGTGGAACAACCAACTTGAGGCTGCCAACAAAAGTGTATTACAACATAGTTTCACAAATTCAACGAAAGGTCAATGTAAGAAGCGCTTCAGTTTTCAGTTCAGTAATTCATATGTTGGAGCTCTTTCTGTTAATGATGATAACGATTAATGTTCCAAACTCAAAATACTTGAGACGTGCACACTGTTTACAGAAAACATCTAAATCTTTTTCAGTTGACTCAAACGATAAATGCGGCTTTCTGGTCAAGAGACGAACAGTTATGTTGGGAAAAAGGAGTAACGCCTTGGCAAAACTTCCCTACTGTAAGTTCCGTCATTTATAATTCATTATGTAATTTATCTGTCGCCTTGCAAATGGGCCAAAAATTGCCAAGCTTTAAGTACTGTTATATTTGACAGTTTATTTCCCATGGAAGATGATTCTTGATCTATCCCTAATTACAAGAGAAATAGTTTAGTAGTTTATGTCTGTGTTCGTAAATTACTCCTTTCGTTCAGATCACGATATCTCTGCTACAAGATCACAACGCGACGATAGATCTGGTGATATCTCCACAACAGTACCTCAGAGCCGTTCCCGATGAGTTCAGCGGAACGGACCCCAAAGACTGCTTCAAATTTTCCATAGACTCCTCAACAACTGGTAAGCAGGTTACCGTTCGTAGACTTTCCATGTTGACTGTGAATACACGTTCTTTTAACCCCAAGAAATATCGGCAAACGATTTAGTGGTACCACATAAAGATCTCGTGGAATATGTAGTTAAATATTTAGCACCATCGTTTTGTTCTTGAACATGTAATGCCTTTCAGAAAGCCACCACCCTTTAATATGGCAAGTAGATTGGGATTTTTTTGTGAAGCCGCGTAATACAGATGCTTTTGTTAGACACTTTTTCAAAACCGAACTGCAATACACAATCAGTACAGTAAGAATGAACACTCACCTAGTTACAGTGAGTGCTTAGTTACAACTATGATATTTCCTTTCACTAAAATAATGGACAGTAAAAAAGCTCGCTTACAACTAATTCTCACTTATTTCCAATGTTCCTTTATACTTGTTGTAAGCAGGACCCAGTGTACCTGACCCAATATAGCCAGTTCTCTTACTTTTCTTTGTGTTTTTCAGGCTCGGTTCTCGGAGCAGTGGTAATGGAGGGTTATTATGTTGTGTTTGATCGTGCGAACCATCGAGTAGGATTCGCTCAAACAACGTGTCCGCAGAGAAACTCACAGTACATATCAACCATAAGCGGTCCATACCAAACAAGCAGTAAGTTTTCTCACGTTTTATTCCATTTAATTTTAAAATTACGTACAGTTACATGTACCATAGTCTCAAAAAAGTAATATTATAAGCGTTGTGTGATTATGCAGTGTACAAAAGGCGTGTTTCGTTGTTCATATTCCTTTTGTGGAAAGACCAGGTCAATTGTCTTTCGTAAGTCACACAAGTAATCCACCAATATAGGTGTTCCAGTTCTTTGTTTGATTTGGAGAGTGTCAAAAATTGTGAAATTGCCAATGAAATATTACTTGCTCGAGGGGTCAATTCATTCATCTGTTGAGAAGGGATTACTTATTTCGGGATTTTTGGTCAACGTCTGGTTTTATGTATATGAACCCATGTCGTTCCGAATCAGAATATAGAACAACATAACTCCACAACATTGTATAGCATCAGTTACATTATAACGTCTTTGTTTTACAGAAAATGTGATTGATTGTGCCTACAAGCGTCCAGAAGACAGGACATCATCACTCATGATCGCCGCCTACGTGATGGCGGGTATCTGTGGTGTATGTGTGATACCTCTCATACTGCTGATCGTGCAGTGGATTTACATCAAACTACGACAGAGGTCAGCAACCGCTGATGATAGCAACATTGAAACGGCTGATATCAATAATTTGCTGCCCGAAACTAACGAAAGCATCGACGAAGCAGTCAGTGACGGCAGCAGATGACCTTCAGCAACAGAAGACAGTGAACAAGGTCAACTTACAAGGTCAACTCAGAGTGAATTCTAGTTCGTGTCCAGGAATATGTTTCGTTTATTGGTGTAAAAAATGTCAATTTGTTTTAATTTATTGCACCAGTATGTTTACATGCTTTCTCCCTGTAATGGCTTGTTCACACTGTATAGGGACGGGACGGGGACCGGATCAGGTACAGGGAACGGGACCGAGAGCAATGGTTCTTAATATATAGTACAGAAATGTTCGCGCTGGTCCAAGACAGGAACAGGAACTGGACCCATCGACTCCTATTTTGCCAGTCCCATTCCCTGTTCCTGTCCCGGCTCCGATCCCGTCCAGTGTGAATAAGACGTTAGTAGTAAAATGCCACAAGAGCCATAAAAACGTTGGTCATTGGTATTGATTGGTCTTTTTTCTTACTTTTATTTCACATTGCATGCTTTCATTTTGACCCAGTAAACAGGGAGACATTTGAAGAATTGTCACAATTTCTTCTACACACATATCCAAATTTTTTTTACTCATGAAAATTACCCAACCTACCAGATTGATTTGAACGCTGGGGCTAGGTACACTGGATCCCGCTCACAACGAATTCGGTCTCAAGGAGCACTCCATTTTTCTTCGAAGCAAATATTTGTCGTTGACATCAATTTAAAAAATAATACTTATGACGAGTGGCTCATGAACAAAAGATACAATTTTAATTTTTTGACGCGCTGTAAGCGGGACCCAGTGTGACAACCTTTTGGAATCTCACTTAAATTATCCATTTTGTTTACACTGCCTTGAATGGCATACATATCTGTATGAGCTAACGGAGATATTCGGATCCTTATTTTGAGTGCTGTCGTTGAATTCAATATATTTGAAGTATCTATAGTGTTTCTGATTCTTGCCATGGTTAGTGTTCGGATTTTCTCAAACTTCCAACCTGTGCGAATATCAGCTTAAGGGTCCGTTCACACGTAACATCAACGTTTGCACCAAATCATATATGTTATCAGTGAACAAAGCTTTAGAATTCCAGTGTGCTGCTTAGTAAGAACGCTTTTACACCGTTTATTTTTTTTCGTTATTAATTAAAATGCTTTTTGTTGCATTTATAATATTTTTGTTTTATTCCTATTTGTTGTTTTTGTTAGAGTAGAATAAAACCCAACCTGCGCTGAAGATGGGAGTATTAATTTGTATCCATAGATAAATACCCTCAGGATCTGTAACATGACAAATACATTGAAAAGTCTTTTTATAGAGGTTGACGGTATTAAAGGTGCTTAGTTAGAAACTGAATGTATAATTATATTCATCTTAGAGTTTGACATTTAAGCTAGAGTAGAACTTCTCTTTTATGGTCAGTTTTGTGCGAAGATCATTTGGATGTGAAGGCAGTTGACTGGTGTGATTATGGTGTGTTTACACTGGTCGAGACCAAGATCAAATCCGATACCTAGACCGGACCGAGACTGATTAAAATGGTTTGCATAGAATTGTATGAAGGAGTTCACTTTGCACCGAGACAGAGGTCAATGCCATTGGGTTCTGTACCTAATCCCATTGGTCTCGGTCGCAGTCTCAGTTCTGTCAGTGTAAACACGCCATAATAAGCTGAATAACCCCCACCTAAATCAGTCCTACACCATGTGGCGCCAAAGCTTTCTTTATGGGAAAGCCAAAGATTTTTCATTGTTAAAATGAATATAATTAGCCACTAAAATTGCCATAAGACAGAAGTTTTACAATGCAACGTTTTTAAAGTGCAGAACTGACGAGTTTTTGTCTGGGAGATGGTGCTAATTGTGTTTGAAATTCGAAAGTGGTGAAAGTTTACACATTTTACGTGAGGCATTGGAAACAAAGTAAGAGAACCTAGCATTTTCAATACACCCTAGTCATTAGATGATTATGTATGGTATATTTTATGAGTTCAAAACTAATCCTGTACCATATGTTGGCAAACATAAAAAAGATTTGTTGCGATTGTAAATATAGCAGAACTTCCTTTTTGCGGTGAAATAGTGCACATAAACTTTTCGGTGTGAATGTAAGGTGACTCCTAAAAACAAAAGTAAGTATAGTTGTATTAATAGCACCTACCAGTAAATCGTTTGGCCCTCAAAAGTAGGTGACCGTCCAATGGAGTGATCACAAAACCGAAGTTTGCTGTATTTCAAACTGAAGTGCCTTATTCAAAGAACTTTTATCTAAAGAACCGTATGATGTTCTACTAGTTGTAACAAAGCACTCACTGCATTCTGTTAAGTTAGTTGTACAAGAATTATGATGACATCAATTTTGATCCTGACAAAAATTATCGGTTTAAAATGTAATATTTACTGCTCACAAATTGACAATTTGTACAATGTGACATTCACTGTACAATATTTCAGTATTAATACAAGTCTTCCGCGTAAGAAATTATTATATTGTTACACAGGCCCTATCGCGTGAGAACTTAAAGCATTAATTAATTACATAACAGCCGTGTGATAACGTGAAGGGTCCTTCCTGCTGTCAACTGTTGAAGTTCCAACAAGGTCCCGATAATGACGAGTAGAAAATATCCCAGGTGGGAATATACGGGCTTAGGCCTTGTTTACACTTAACGTCATTGTTTTCGTCAACGTCAATAATAAAATTATGTTAATGGTGAAGCAAACACAGACACAGAGAATGGGTTCGAGTTTTGCATTTGCATCACCATTCACTCAATACAAAACTTGAGGCAAACGCAGAAGCAAACGTTGATGTTGACACCAAGTGTAAACAGACCTGTAGTGTATTGAAGGTTTTCCCAAAATAGATCACAGAATCTTTTGACCAATGTCTCTTTTATGAATTGTAAAATCTTAATCATTTGCCTGTTCCACAATGAAGAAGTACTTCCAGCGGAGACGGTTACATGGTCTTTTTATTTTGGGAACAGTAAAAACGTGAAATATAAGTTGAATTTGTCATGCGCACGCTGTTTGATTTCCGCTTGCTTATAATTCCTATATTTCTTCGAAATGCTGTACAATAGCAATTCATGAGTTAAACGAAAGAATCTCAAAGAAGGAACCCATGTGCCAAAAGTACAGGAATAACTCTGTCAACATGTTACAAAACCTTGCTGCTAAACTGGATAAAAATACTATGTGGTCCAGCTTATGAAGGGTTCTGCTCATGGACAACAATGTTAACAGTTTCGGTCAGCAATAAGCATAAAAACGAGCAATTTCATTTTGTATATTTTGTTCTCACCGCAAGAGGGAATTAGTGTAACATAGCTAAAAATATAAGTAGAACACTCTTCGATTATTTCAATTGAATTGTGTTTGTTTGCCTCTATCAAACACCGAATATTTTGAGGACAATTGTCATAGGTACTCAAGCATTACAGGAAATTTCTAAAAACAAACAATGCGGAACTGGAATTCCAGTTGCAATCAAGTGGATCATTTTGTTAGTGCATGAAATATTTTTGAAAAAATAAAAATTATATTTAAAATTATATTTTCTAATTCTTTTATCCCGTTTAAGAAAACCTGTATAGGCCACTGAAATATAGTTTTAATTTCAACGAGAGCTTGGGTTAAACTGCGGATTGTGAATCACGTCATCTTAAAGATAGGCGTTGAAATTTAAATAATTATTAGAACAAAATCTTGATAAATTTACATTTTATTTGGAGCACTACTATTTGCAAACCAATTGAAAAGATAAGATTTCAGTATAATCCAGACAGTTCTAATTTGCAACCATCCGGGCTAATTTTTATCACGGCATCAAAAATGAAGATCCTGAAAGAGGTAAACCTAGCTATCATAATTTCCTTGTGTGACTTTTGTGATATTGTAATGTATTAAGTTGAATTATTATGGCTTGTTGGCATTACGAGAATTTTATTTACGAATCAAGTTTTACACAAGCACGGACTTGATAGTCCCCCACGATTGCCTGGTCCACAACATGTTCGTGGTACAAAAAAGGCATCTTCTTGGACGAATGAGTCATTAGTCCAACACAAAATAATTTCTAAAAACTTGAAATGTTGTGAGAATCACTATTTCAATTGCAGATCTTTGTTTCATCCTAATCAATCCAATCCAAAGTTATATCTGATACCGTAAGCATTCACACTAACAATTGTTTTCTGTTTTAGAGTTTTTCCAGGAAGAATTATACTGCCATAGTCAGGCTTTTGATTGCTTTTGCTGCAGTTCTCACTTTTGCAGTCCTATCTCTGTCACTAAAGGTAAACTGCTGTTTTTGAAAGAAATCAAGGAAAAATGTTCTTTTAAATTATTGAAAAGCTGGCAACCGAACGAAAAAGGTCATAAGTGATATTCAATAAAATATGTTCAAGAAACTCAAAGCATCCTCCCATTACAGATTTTTAAATGGTCATCAGTCTACAGTGTAAAAGTGTCATGTTGATGTTCTGTTTTTTCTCTATTGACGTCTTTGTGCAATGCATTTCTAGATGTGAATCAAGGTGTAAAAGTATTTTTTAAAATCAATTTTTTTTAACCTGAAATACAGATAGGTACTCTTGAAAGTACAAACACGCATTCGCAGGGCGTAGAAATTAAGAGAGAAAAGAGAGACATTCAAACAGGTAATTGGATCAGTATGAGGACAGTTGTGTTTCAGTACTTAAAACAACAATTGACCTTTAAGCCACTGCTCCTTTTTTCTTTTCTTTTCCTTTGCAGAAGAATCCCTGAATACCAGTCCTTTCACTTATGATGACATATTTAGTGGAAATTATTCGGCCCGATCTCCTGCGTTTGCTTGGGCTGGTGGTAAGTTTTTTACTTATTCTTTAACAGTGTCTCTTCGTCTCTTTGTTTGTCTGTCTGCCTGCCTTGCTCAATACACAATTTTTGTTTCAGAAACCAACAAGTTTCATTATTTCGATGAGTACTTTAATCTGTTGTTGCGAGATGCGGATTCAGGTGGAGAAGAATTATTGGTGAATAACATTACTGTAGTAAGTATATCATCAATTCACTAATAATTTTTTAAATGAAAAGAACGTACTTTTCCCAAAAATAGTTTCCCTCCAGCTATTTGTCCCTGCAACACAATTTGATTTTTACACTGCAGTTTGCTCTCGGCGCTGGAATAGTGGTCATGTCAGGAGATCTTGGTTACATTCTAATGTCTTATGACAATGTTGTGGTGAGATTTTATCAGTTTCTGCGCAATTCAAATGCGACAATATTGCTTTCTGAAAACAGAAAGGGGACCAAGTTTTATTTTATCCGTTCAAAAAAAAAATGCTCAGTGTGAAAATTGTTCTCAAAAAAAACTTAAATAAAATAACTATGGTCTTTGAACTTATTCACTCTTGTCAGTTCATTTGTGCATACGTTTCATTTCAGGATTTTCCAAATGAAGCAAAATACAGAATCTATGATAGGAATGCTGAGCCTGGAAGGTATTGAAACCTACCACTACTATCTGGCTTCCACCAAAAAATTCCCAGTTTCATAATACTCTATTTCCTACAGCAATGTGATTGATTTTCCTAATGACGAGTCAATGGCTGGGGATAGATTGCTGTTTGCACGTTGGGCTACAACATCAAATATCAGCAACAGATTGGTAACTAAATGCTCTTATTACCAGCCCGCATCGAAGAGATGGGGGAAGGTAATGTTTTTACATGTGTTTGCCTGTTAACAGTGGGGGGTGTACGCCATTCTCTGGTCCCAGGTCCCTTCCAGGGGGTACCCTATCCTGGCTAAAGGGACGGGGGTACCCCCAGCCAGGATAAGTGTAACCCCAAGGCCAGAATGGGATACCCTCTTCCCCTCCCCTACCACAGAGGAACAGGACGGATGTGTGGCGCGGGCCTCTTGCGTTTACTTTGAAGGAATTTCTTGTTCTCAATTTGGTTTACACCAGGTGGCCACCACAGTTTAACAAGTCCCTTGACTTTCTTGCAGTATTTTAGCTTCAGAGACGACTTATATTTCCAAGAGGATCCCTACAGTGCACCCGTAAGATTGACCACTTCAGGAGAACAAGTTGGAATCAGTAATGGTTATATCCCATTTTACATAACATTCCTTACAGATTCTATAATATCTTCGTCTCCAGGTAATTTTTACTAATTTTTTGTTTTAAGTTTTCCATTCATGATTGTTTCAAAAATTGATGTTGATAGAGAAAAAATATTGCACCGTGACAAAGAAGTCCAACTACAAGAATCATTGGCCAACAATGCCGTTATTTCAATTTATAGATTTGTTGCAAATAATCTTTTACTAAATTTTGCAGATTTGCAGTATTTGACGTACGTTGAATTCAATACAACCAGTGCCAATGTTCACCAAACCATCTGGGGAAACAGTGAAGTAATTTATCCAGAGTATAAAAATCATCAGTACGTCAAGGTGAATCAAAAAGAATAACATTTAAAGAAATTTAAATGACGGTTGAAGCTGATCAAGACAACATTGGAGTTTTCCCTAAATATTTTCACTGAGTTCGCTGAATTCAGTGGCAAAAAAATCAAATCAAAAGGATTGCTGTATTTGAGCCCACTATCTCTTATGTGAGAGACAGGGATAATACCACTGTACCAAAAGGACACAATTAACAGAGAAAAACCTTAAGTTGAACCCAACTCATGCTTCAGTGATATCTCAGATTCCCTGAATTTGCCAAATTCACTGACGTCAAAGAAAGTTCTGCTCTATTTAGAGAAAACCTAATTCTTTTGACAATTTTTTTGGTGATTGAATAGGCAAGGGAATGGAGTAGATATGAATTTACATACTGATGTCATGAAAAATTCAGTCAACGATCTGGCTTTTGTGTTCAAGATCAATAGGATTTATCTTTAATATTTCAATTAACATTTATTTGTGTTTGACTTTCACCATTTTCTCGTCAGATTTTGTCCAATAACATATCATTGTATTTATGGATTTATGTTCACCTTCTTTAGTAATTTCAACATCCCTCAACAGACCCTCAAAAGAAGGAAATCTTGGGTTATGATTCATATGGAGAGGCCTTATTGGTTGAATTTTGTGTAAATTAATGGTTTATTTTGTTTTATCAGGCAGGAACTGGGCAATATTTCGGATATTCTACCCTCCATCTTGTCGACATGACAACAGATCCCCCAGAGCGAATACTAACTTTCAATCCTCCGGAACAATACAGGGGACAGTAAGTTTTTGAATTCACTTCTTGTCAGCATGACAGACAACTTCTAACGCCATGAAAAAACGAATTGATGTTAATTTTGTTCAATCAATGTTAGTTTGTTCCAATAGATCCTGATTACTATCTATTCGAGATATTTATGTCATTTTCTGGATACATTTTAATCTTGTAGATTTCCCCTTTGTATTTTTGCTTTCAAATGTAAATAATTTAAATCTAAATTGGTCAAATTTAAAGCATGCATGTCTGTTACTTGTTGCTATTCTGATTTTATTTAGCACAAAAAGGATTGCAGATGTGACACCTAGTGAATTTTATCATTTCAGATTTTAAATAAATAAATTTTGAAATACGGTGTAAATTTTACACATTTAAATCTTCATTTCAAGTGAAAATATGTGTAAATAAAGAGGACACAGAATATTTTTGAAATTGATACAGACATCTCGTTGAGAGATTGTCAAAATGTGTCTATTTATCTTTGAAGAAAATAAAGGTAAAACATTAGCTTTTAAATTATTATTCAGACAGTTCTACGTGTATGGCTGTGAATGGCAAGATACCAGTCATGTAATGATTATCTGGGGGAATAGAATCCAGAATGAGTACATTATGGAGCTGTGCACTGTACCTGATGGATCCTGCCAATTTGTAAGTTGTCAGCTCTTGTCTAAAGACTAAAATAGTTGTTTTTACGTGAAACCAATAGGGTTCAGTGAGACTCTTGCATGTAGATTGTCGGTTGATGTTTCATTAATCTAATTTAATTTCCAGAATAGGAATTTTACGAGAGCAGCTGGTTGGATAACAGGGGTAAGAATCGTTAAATCTGAATAATTTATTTCACTTCTGAAGTCAGTAATTTCTGGCAAATGTTAACCAATTTGAGGTAAGAAAATAATAAGCATGAAAAAACAAGTAAAAGAGAAATGGAAAAGTTCATTATCCCTTTCGAAAGTGGATGGTTGAAGCCCATTCATATTGCATTGATTTTGTTGATGATGGACGAAAGTTGGTCTACGTTGTCACACTTCAGTTTGCTTCCACACAGACCTGCCGATTCCTTGGTTTAAAATAGTCAACATTAAATTTTAGTTGCCCGTGGGATTGAAAGAGTTTATAAATGACGGGACTGCATACACAGCAATTTTACCATCAACAGCTGATGGCTTGGGTCAGTTTACTCAGGTGGCAGTTGTGACGTCTCCAGTAAGTTTTTCTGGAAGGAATAGGCAATTTCTAGTTAGATTTACAAGTAACTACAATTGAATCAATCATGTATACATAAAATGTGTGGTAAAGCTAGTAATGTAAATGGAAATAGTAAAAATGTGTTGGTGAGTTTTTCCTGTGGTGATTTTTTAAAAGCATCTGCTTTGACAGGACCTGAATTATCAAATAAACCAATTTCATCATACACCCGTTCAGCATTATTATGGGACCAGACAAACCATCAAAATAATTTGAACATAACAGCGTAAACCAGTACAATATTTGCCGTTGTACACAGTACAATGTCCACGGGGGGGGGGGGGCGGGTGGGGGTACCCGTCCGTAGTCCTGTCCAGGTCCTCTCTTAGCCCTGTTCGGACACGACTAGGGACATAACAGGGGGTATCCCCCTGGCGGACAGGCTACTCCCCGGGCGTTACGCTTCTTGCCGTCACGCAGGAGGACTCCCTTGTTACGCATGTTGATATCATTCCCTTTCTTTGACAGGCAAATGTTACTTTTACTTAATTAACAGGTGGATGCAGAGGGATCTGTGACATATCTGACCAGCGATGCTGTTCACATACTCTACGTGGATCTATTTGATGCAACAAGAAATGTCGTGTCAGGAATTCATTAATTAAATTCGAATTCTCTGTTCATTGAGATGAGGTTTAATTTGTGACTCTTCATTGAGGTTTCATCGATTTTGTAGGTATTATGTCGGAACAAATGGAAGCGGCATTTATGGTCAGATTACTCAGCATCTATGGAGGTAAATATTTGTGACAGTTTAGAAATGTATTGCAATTTTGCCAGACAAGAACAACCCAATTTAATGCCAACGTCACAGGTATGAGCCACCAATTTTCCAGAGTTGGAACATCTGATGCAGCCCCCGAGGACCAAGTTCCGTTCTGTGTCACGTGTCCAGAGAACAATCCAGTGCCTCAAGATTGTCAGTTCGTGGCTCCACTTCTGTCCAAATCAGCAGATCATCTCCTACTCTTCTGTATGGGTCCAGATGTCTGGAATTTTCACGTCTGGAATCTCAGGGATGATACATGCAAGTTATCTGTAACTCTGCATCAGTGTACGATACCATCAAATGAATCATATCATTCAGCCATTCTTTTCTGTCACTCGATCAAGTATGTATTTTTAGTCGCGCCGCCTCTCCGAGCGGAGCGACTTATCTGGTCACTACGGCGTCTGTATGTACGTATGTATGCTTGTTGCCTTGTTAACTTTTTCCTGACCCCCACCCCCCCCGAAAAACACCAGATTTGACTTGACGTATGTTCGGACCGAAAATTTTTTTTTTTCATCTCTTCATCTCACTCATCATCTCTTCATCTCTTCATCTTATCATTTTCAGAGAATCAACTGAGGCATCTGTTAGCCAAATCTTAAGCTTATGTCTACATGTTCTAGGAAGTTACAGCCATTTTAACA